>JAXQQM020080408.1:0-179232 GCA_034641835.2 Pinus albicaulis
TATCTATGAACAATTATCATCCTGTGATATAGAAGGTACACCCGATAATTCTGAGGTGTATCAGTGTACCCCACAAATATGCCCAACTTTATTGTGAGTTCTAGATTTTTCCTTGCATCCTTGGAAACATGATAGTAAACTGATGAAAAAAAGATCTTGAAGTGTACCACATTTGGTTTATTACCTGAAAAGGCTTATTTTGGTGTGTACTTATCCCATGAATATGATATGGACTTCTGTTCTACACATATACCATTGTGTTGCATGCTTAATCCAACAAGTGCAACGGTAGGCCCTGATCATGCAACATTTCCCATGCTGCTCCCGCAATACTCTTATTCTTCCTATCAACAACCCCATTATGTTGTGGGTTATGGGGTGTTTTCAACTCCTGTCAAATTCCTTCTAATGCACAAAATTTCTTGAACTCATTCGACACATATTCTCCACTGTTATCACTCTTGAGAGCCTTCACTTTTCTTCTTGTGTCTTTCTCAAAAAGTGCTTTAAATTCACAAAATTTTGAGAATGTTTGGTCTTTCTTCTACATGAAGAATATAAAATACTTACATGATAAATCATATACAAATATAAAATAATACATGTGCTTGACCGTGGAGGCTGTCGAGAAAGGTCCACACACATCTGAGTGAACTATTTCAAGGACCGCTTGCACTCGATTATCCTTATCATGAAAGGTGGCTTTGGTGTACTTCCCCAATGTACACCCTTTGCATGTATCTCTCTACTCTAGTGAACCCTTGGAAAGTCCTATAGAAATTTTTTGCACGATCCTCCATGGTGCAAATGGCTAAGTCTCCTATGGCATAATTCACCGATGTCTCGGCTCTACACCTTCTTTACTTTCGTGCTCAAAGAAGCACAATATTCTACATCCAATTTGTATAGTTTCTTCACTCGAACCTCAATCCGCTTCACTTGTCCCATGGCTATGTGATGAAGGAAAGCCTTTCCTTTGCTAAATATCACATCGTAGCCACGGTCTTCCAACATAGCAATTGAAACTAAATTCTTCTTCAGACCCGAAACATACATGAAATATTTCAATGTGAGAGGAGAACCAGACTCCCTCTGAAAATTAACTGTACCAATGTCGGTCGCGCTATACCTTCAATAATATCCCATCTCAATGTGCATCTAAAGGTCCTTCTTCTCCAAGTCGCTGAAAAATTATTTTTTGCCCATCATATGGAATGAGGTTCCACTATGCAAATACCATACACTACCCATCATTGATTTCACCTTGCATGCAATGAGGGGGAAATCCAACTCTAATTGTGAAGATAGAGCTTCACGTGTCACTCCTCCTAGGGGATTCTTGTTGGCTTTCTTGGGCGGACACTTCGTGGCATAGTGTCCAAGCTCATGATAGTGAAAACATTTAATCTTTGACAAGTCCATCTTCTTGCCTACCTAACCAAAATCTCCTTTGTATTGGGATTACTTCCCATTCCCTTTCTTTTCCTTTCCATCCAAGGCACATTTCTCCTCATCCTCAACCTTGGATGAGATCCTGTCTCTAGTGTTCCACGTGAACTCTTCCTGTACCATAATCTTTCCTAGTTTGGTAGCTTTTCCCTCACATTGCCCGAATCCTAGTAGTTGTCCCAGCCCTTTGGAAGGCCTAGAAGTTCTAGGCTTACCATATCATCTTCAACAACCGTAACACCAACACTCCCAATCCCATCATGACATTGTGTGAACTTTCCCAGGTACTGTGGTATTGTGTCACCATTTTGAATTTTTATATTCTTAAGCTTATATTTTAGAGCTAGCTTCCTGTGGTCACTATTGTTCTGGAACAGCTCTGTCAATTTTTGCCACATTGCATATGGATTTTCCTTCCCATGGAGATTAGAGACAATATGGTCTCGTACTCCCTCCAATATGATCCTCCTCGCCTTGGTGACACTCTTCTTTCAATTTGCTAGATCCTATGCATCAATTGGTGTTGCCTTCGGGACATCATTATCTATGAATTCCTTCAGTCCATTTTCTTCCATGATTGCTTCCATTTGGTCCTTCCAAGAAATGTAATTCGAGCTACCCTCAAGGGCATACTCGAGCCTAAGACCATAGAACATCATCTTGATCTCGCCGCTAGCTCTGAAGAATATATCTTCAAAACTTGTTCCTCCTGCAAATATAACTTTAAATTCTCTTCTTTGTTGTGATTATAGCTTTGATACCATGTAGAAATTCCTTGTAGATTCAAACTGCTAATTGTAATTTATAAAATAATAGACTTGAATCTACTCTACCAATTGCGGAAATAATTAAACGATCGCTAAATCACAAAGCATACAAGAGAAATAATTCAATCAACACATTACACAAAGATTTATTGGGGAAATCCATAGCTAAAAACCCATCCTATCTGTATATTGCATTAGTCTGAAAAATATGAGAAGATTGCAATGCTTTGCTAAAGCCCGAGAAACCTCTGCACTATCTCTATCTATCTCACTACTTCATATACAAACCTTGGCCAATACTTCACCAATTTTCTACTTTCCCAAGTCCTTATTTCCTTGTTTTGTTTCCTTGGGAATTATCCCCTATTAATTAGGGAAATTCTTCATCCATAACTGTGCAATCCACCGTAGGCCTTCCTCTGACTGCATGCACCACTTGTACAATTTGGATGATTATACAATTGATAGTACACTTCCCTTGAACTCCAATCTCAACTGGGTAACTCGTAGATCATGCATGCATGGGTTAATTATGGTTGATTTATCAGTTAACTAGTTGATCACTGTGTACACACCCCACTGACCTCCCACTAGTTCCTCTAATAGTTGGAACTAGTTAACCGACTTTAACTCAGTTTAACTGAATTAAATAATTACAACTAAAAATAAACTCAACCTAGGCTCCTAAAATTTATGAGAAATACTAAATGCCCCATGTTAGGCCCTCAACTCGAATTAACTAAGCCAAATAAATCAAATTAACTTAGGTAACACATCCTAGTTGTCTTGTGATGTGAAATTACAATTTTCTCCTAATTTAATTCAGGGAAAATTAAATCGGGATTTTCTTCTTGCCATCTTTCAACATCCACTGAGATAACTGTCAATCTGAGTGTACCATGCTTGGGGTGCCTATTTGACACCATACAATTATCTCCTTGTTCTACACACATGTGACTCCTGATCATATGTCTCAAATCCTTCTGGAGTAAATTTCCTCATCAACAACACCATTGAGAAAGGTGGTCTTCACATCCATATAGTGGATATTCCACCCCATCAATGCATCTAATGCAAGAATTGACCTGATGGAGGAATACCTTACCACAAGGGAAATTTTTTCCTCATAGTCAACTCCCTCTACCTGAGAAAATCCTTAGGCCACAAATTTTTCCTTGTATTTCTCGATGCTCCCATCAGCTGCATGCTTCACTTTGTAGATCCATCTGGAAACAACCACCGATATCCCTTCTAGTCTTTGTTGTCTAGGTAAATCCCCTCTGCGGATAGAGGTGATCCCTCTAGCCCTAGGGTGGGTCTAGCAACTACGAGAACATACTAACATCTACCTTCCTATATTGTAAATGAAATTCAGAGAAAGGAAGATGACCTACCTCGTTCTGATGCTATGTTGTCATATTCTGTCGAAGCTTCTTGATCTGTCGCACTTCTTAAGCTCGATACACGCTGCTACCAATGTTTGATTACCTGTATAGACAGTCAAGACAACACGACAATCATAAAACCATGACAAACATAAAACAATTACAACCTATCTGACTGATCAAGGAATGCTAGAAATCTCATTATAAATGTAAACAAGACTGGAAGATAAACATCAGATGCATTTTATTATGATAAAGACAAGGGGATTTTACAACCAAGCCTTGATGTTGAGGCTCTCCTTCGGCAGGTCTGTTTCCAAGCACGTTTGTCACACCCTCATGAACAAAGGTCCAAGATATCACTATGTTCTCAACACACAAACAATCACACTCTGCACTATTCTCCGGAAGCTATGATTGCTTCTTCTCTAGGCTAACTTTTTCAGCTATTTGTTCAACCAGCACATTAATGGAAGATGGCTATATTTATAGAGGAGAGGAGGAGGTTGGGATCCCTACAATAGTGTAAGGGAGGCCTTATCCCTTGGGAGGTTTCCCCATAAGGTGGAAACAAGAGGCCAAAGGAGGAAGGTCATGGTTATTCAGTCGAACCACTCCCTATGACTCATCCACGAAGTTGTTGTGATCGAAACTTCGCCTCTTTTTTTAAAAAAAATTCCATAAAAAGATTGGCGCGGGTGCTTAACTGGGACAGAGCACCAGTTGGCACGGGCTTAGTGTTAATTTTCCAGCTCGGCACGGGAGGGTAATGGGCTACTTGTGCCAAGGCAAAAACAGGTGTTTTTAGTGGTCTGCTCAGGAAATGGTCAACAGAGGGAATGTTTTCCTCATGGCAAGGGATGCAATGATGGGATTTGCAAGGCATGACACTTCTAATTAGTCACAAAAATGACCCTCCAATGTCCAAGATGGGGATTGCAGGGACAGTGAAAAATTACTTTGTAACAGATTCCCCCTAAAGCATGAGGTCCGAGAGAGAGGGAGGGGTGAAATTCTTTATGAGAATGCGTTCGACCAAAACACTGATGTTGGAAAAACTGCAAGTACGAGTACAACTGATACATCTGATACATGACATGTGGCATGGGCGCAACCATCCATAATAGATTACATAAACAATGAGATCCGAGGTATGGACACAGCCATCCAGCAATAGGGATCAACAAATAGACTCAGGTATGGTTGCAGCCATCCAATCAGAAGAGTCATATAATGAGTGAGAGTAATCCACAAAGAACCTTTAGCCTGGATTTCATCAAAAAAAAACCAAGGTCTTGCGCTCCATCTCGACCCGAACAAAGTACAAATTCGAGCATGCAAATATGTGAGCTGAATTCGAACATGCAAGAACATCGTCTCATTACCAGCCAATGATGAAAGTTGTTAACAGACGCAAGAGAAACCCCCAATAATGATAATGGTTGTCAATGTATGAAAGGTAAAATCCATGAAATGTGAATAGTGATCTGACGTCGAACATTTTCAAATTCAGTCGATCGAAGGCCAATGATGTGGACCTTACGTCGAATGCGAAAAACCTGCCATTGAGGCATGCAATCTCCAAGGTACCTGAAAGGAGTCTCTAGATCAACTTCTTGGATAATGAGCTAGAGTCGACAGGAAGGGACCTTGATTGAAGGTGGGCCATAATGTTTCCCACATCATCTACACGATACAGAGGAATATGATGTTTGTGAATCAAGACCAACAGAGAATCAGAGGGAGGTTGACAACTTCAGAGGAAAACTTCTCTTGAACATATCGGCGGCACGACACTGGATTTGGAAGTATTTGACATCAAGGGATCTGAGGTCATGGTGGTGTGGCAAAGAGCAGATGAGCGGTCAAAAGAGATTACCCAAGCCCATGGACGCAAACAAACAATGAGATGAGATGTCCCCAACCCGACACTAATGTAAACAAGTGCCATGTTCAAGAGCGACATACTGCCAACACGACTATAATGTGGTTCCATTTTCCCCCACCATTTTTGGAGAGTACCCCAATTATTTTTGAAAAACAAGCTTGAAGAGGATAGCATATGCTTGCAATGTAAGTTTGTCCTTCAGAAAAATCCAACCTAGTACATTTTACGAGCCTCGGGAAGGAGGAACTCGGTAACGTCATGATTGACGATTTCCGATGTCATTTAGGTTTAACGAGTCTAACAAAGGGAGAACTCGGCATCTTTTCATGTTTAGAGAGTTTGAAAAGAAGGTGAAAAAGAAAACTCCAGCATTCCCTTTTCGTAAATAGTCTCACAGATCCGAAAAGGTAGAAAATTGTGTCTAAGAGAACCTCTTAGTCGCGATAGGCTAAGGTATTCCTTTTTCGTAAATAATCTATCCCAGCCCGAAAAAGGGGTAAACGTATCCTGGGTAGATATAATTTCGCAGCCATATAACGAGTTCAAAAAAACAAGCACCTCAGCAATCTTTTCAGTTTTAGAGAGTTAGAAAAGAGCTGAAAGGTGACCCCTCTTAGAAGGCAGTGGTATAAAGATGAAGGTATAACTAGTTAGATAATATGGCGGAACTTCTCGAACTAAGTAAAGGTCAAGAGGTGGCTAACAAGACCACTCATCACGGCGGTTCCACCAGAATGGGTAAAACAATCAAGTGCGGGCATATGATCGGCCGAAAGCGGATGGGGATGATTGAATGAAAAAACAAAGATATGGAAAAATAGGCAGAGTAAAATGGAAATCACAAGAGGTAAAATAAGAATGGTTTCATTTTTACACAAGCTTGAAACAAAGATAAACTATGCTTGAAACCAGTTTCATTTTTACACAAGCTTAAAATAGAAACAAACTATGCTTGAAAAAGTAAGCATGCCCCCAGCATGGTGACTCAATTCGAGGTACATTCCCCCCAAGCTTCAGTCCATATGAACGGCAGATGGAGTGAAGGTTCAAATTACGAGATCAGAGAAAGACTTGACTTGGATTTTACGAGATCTAAGCAAAGACTCAAATTGAATGGGAGTTTGTTTCATTTTTTTAACGAGGTTGACACATTAAAAGAACTATCCTCATAGCTAATTCATTTTTTAAACGAGGTTGACATAGAAGACGAACTATCCTCGGGACACCTTGTTTCATTGTTTAAGGAGCTTGACACAAGAAAAGGAACTCGGCTCCGTCGACCTTTTATGATGACGAATAAGAGGTCATGGACTCCAAGAGGTTTGTATCTGATGGGAGAACAACATCTTGAAAATCAATACCCAATGCCCCCAGCACACGATGCATAATGGCACTATCATTGAATGCGGGCATGGGACAGGTAGCCACATAATTAACCTGAGGTGGGAAAGATGCAACTGGCGGATAAAGACTTGGAAGGGATGATGGTGGACCAGATGTCATGTCAGGACCAAAGAATGAAAGCTGATCAACGATCACGTTCCGACCTTTGTGTGGAAAATAAATCACACAAAAGAGGGAAGAGACAATCACTCCCATGACATAAGTATAGTCACGGCCCAAGAGTAAATTGAAATCCAAGGGGCCTGGAACAACCATCACGTCTATATAGAAAATTTTTCTTCCCAAAGTAACAGGAAAATTTGGAAGGATCCCTAACGGTTGATTGGTTCCTCTGTTAAAAGCCAACAGATTCTACGTAATAGGCATAAGCGGTGGAGAACCAAAAGCTTGCCAAGTAGTGTAAGACAGAATACTAACAGACGCGCCTTCATCTATAATGGTGTTGGGTACGACCACATCAAAGGTCTATACTGTGATCTCAAAAGGCACATAAGAAGGAAGGCATTATCCTACAAATCGACTCTAATCAAAGGAAGCAACCAAACTACTTGGAGGAGGTACCATCGAACTGAGATGGTTTTCCCCTGGTGTTACCAAAGCAAGAGGAGCACTCTCATGGACTTCCATCACGGAAGTTGGAGGAGAAACTTATTGAACTACAAGGACAGAATAATCTTTCTCCAAGTCTAAAGAATCTGATGAAACAAGAAGAACATGAGGGTGACGAGATCCACTCTCAACGAAAAAGACCTGATGAACCGTAGGCGGGATCAGGTTGACCGATTCCTCGACCAATGGTTGGTTGGGAACGGACTCGTGAATTTGAATTTCTGAGGGAACGGGATCGACCAAGGATGACTCTTGACCAATCGTGGAAATTTTCTGGTAACCAGTCAGAAGGCAGGGTGTAGAAACAGTAGAGTTGTTCAACACTCTCTTAGCTTCATCCATGTATGGACAAAGGTGAATGGGATGATGTCCTTCACACAACTTGCAGGGATTCATAATCTTACATTGTTTCTTACAAGTATTATCAGTGCTAGTCGAATATTGTCACCAATATGACTTCCAGAAGCCAAAGGAAACGACGGACAACCATCGAACCATGCTTCAAGTACCTTGGGAATGCCAGGGCAGTCTCGAAGAAGATGGTCACCTTTGCACAACATGCAAGGGAATTTGACTTTCCATGGAAGGTTGGATGGTTTATCAATAGAAGGTTTCTTAGGCACAACAACTACAACATTAGCCTCTCACTCATCTGACTTTTTCTTCTTTGTCTTCTTCTTCATCTTCTTATCCACCTGGTTACTGGAATCCAGACTTTCACCAGGTGAAGTAGAAGAGGAGGACGAAGAAATAGGTGAAGAAGGGGATAGGTCCACCTTAGAATCAACATGGTGTTGTTCAGGTGGAGGTGATGATTGAACAGAGATTGGGGCATTAGGGACCACCGAGGTCGAAAAAAACCACACAGGAAAACCAACAGTTAACCTTGGAAGAGACAATGTTGCCATATAAGGAGCACCAACATTCCCAAAAGCAGGAAAAGTGCCACGATTCCCTTCAGAGGAGATTCCTTGGTTGGTGAAATCTGGAAAGTTTTTCGTCAAAAACAACGTTAAAACAACACTAAGGAAGCTAACTTTAACCAAGAATATTCCACGGACAGTTAATCTTAAGACACTGAAACCAAAATCTACCGTTTCATCTTTTAAGAGTCAAGAAATAGGCAAAATGTGACTCTACCACTTTCAGGTTGAAACGAGCATGAAAGGAAAAATGCTCGATGATATTTTCAAATTTAAGGAGTCAGTAAAGATAAAAAATGACAGCTCAGGTAGTCTAGGTAGAAGGGTGTACCAGGTTCCTGTGAAATTCCATATACACCTTGGTGATCAAATGAAAGAAGAATCAACCAAGGACTTGACGTATATGCAAGTAGTCTCCCCGAATGCTATGTTCGGTGTATCACGGTTACAAGGCGGCAGACTCAACTTCCTACAGATAAAAGGATTACAACCTATAGGGGTCTCCCTTTATATACTCGACGGTACGGGGAGCGTAAGTCCGTACTAGGGTTGTTTGAAGCCAGATGGCGAGTGACAGCTGCTAGGTTTAAAGACGCCAGAACACGTCTCTAACTTAGATCACTAAATGTCTTGTTAAGTTTCAATGTTGACTTAGGTTAATTGAATAAATTTTAAGTTGATCTTGTATTTATGTTTCAATTCCAAGGTCCTACCGAATGTTGGATCTCACGAATCCCTAAATGTAAGCTACATGCCATAAAATACCATTTCGTTTGATGAAAAGCTATCTACGAGAAAGTTAGGAGTTTTCAAGTGATAGCAAATAATGAGAACACACAGAAGCATCCACTACAAAATCTAATGCAAGCTAATGAAAACGAGAAATCTCTCCTAGAATGCCCAATGCTAGTTATGTGAAATATTTTCCAATTCCACAATGCAAACAAGAATGCAAGCACGAAATATATATATATATATATATATATATCAATGTAATAGAGCAAACAGTGCACTAAATGACATGAAAAATAAACCTTCACACTAGTTCGAGAATGTGAATGTGAGAGTTGAAATGAAACAATTCAACCAACCCAAAAGAAAACAAAACAACAACTCAATTCAATGTCACAATCTCTCAAATCGAAGAAATATTTTGTAACAGACCCATACAAGAAATGTGAGTTATGCTTGGAGTGACAAGAATCAAAACTGAATGAAAGAAGCAAGACTCACTCAAGACTCATTCCACCAAATGCAATCACTCAAATAGATCAAGAGAGTTGAATGCAATCAAGCAAATAATGAAGGTGGTTATGAAACAAAAGACCCAGACTCCTACAGGAGGCTCAACATACCAAGACACTAGAAAACCCTAAGGCCATGATGTTGACAAGAAATGGACAAACAACCAAAGGAATGAGGCCATTCATAGTCACAAAGAATCCCAAAGCACTCAAATAAAGTCAATAAAACACCCAGAGACACAAGTACTGACCAAAAACTCCAAAACAGGGAAAACCCTAACACCTACAGGAAATGGCACAATTGTTTAGCTGTAATCAACGCCATACAGGGGATGGCGTGGGAGCTGAACTAGAAATAAGCGCCAGTGGGCGCGACTCCAAGACTGGAAACCGCGCCAATCAACCAACCCTAGAAAAATGAAAATTTTGGAAAAACAGAGGTCAAATCTGATCCTCTGGGGCTGAACAGGGGTCTTAGACTCAGTAAGAATAATCAGAAAAGGAAAGCTAAGCAGACAAATAACAAGAAGAAGACCTAATGGAAGAAATACAAACTCACACTGACTCCCTAGCGGAGTCGCCAATTTGTTGTCTAGGTAAATCCCCTCTGCAGACAAAGGCAATCCCTCTAGCCCTAGGTTGGGTCTAGAAACTACTGGAACATACTAACATCTACCTTCCTAGATTGTAAATGAAATTCAAAGCAAGGAAGATGACCTACCTCATTCTAATGCTATGTTGTCGTCTTCCGTCGAAGCTTCTTGATATGTCGCTCTTCTTAAGCTCGACACACGCTGCTACCACCGTTTGATTACCTGTACAGCCAGTCAAGACACCACGACAAGCGTAAAACCATGACAAACATAAAACAATTACAACCTATCTAACTGGTCAAGGAATGCTAGAAATCTCATTATAAATGTAAACAAGACTGGAAGATAAACATCAAATGCATTTTATTATGATAAAGACAAGGGGAGTTTACAACCAAGACTTGATGTTGAGGCTCTCCTTCGACAGGTCTATATCCAATCACGTTTTTCACAACCTCATGAACAAAGGTCCAAGATCTCACTATGTTCTCAACACACACAAATAATCCCACTCTGCACTATTCTCCCGAAGCTATGATTGCTTCTTCTCTATGCTAAATTTTTCAGCTATTTATTCAACCAGCACATCAATGGAAGATGGCTATATTTATAGAGGAGAGGAGGAGGTTGGGATCCCTATAATAGTGGAAGGGAGGCCTTATCCCTTGGGAGGTTTCCCCATAAGGTGGAAAGAAGAGGCCAAAGGAGGAAGGTCGTGGTTATTCAGTCGAACCACTCCCTATGACTCATCCACAAAGTTGTTGTGATCGAAACTTCGCCTCTTCTTTTTTTAAACTTTCCCTAAAAACATTGGCGCTGGTGATTAACTGGGATAGAGCGCCATCTGGTGTGGGCTCAGTGTTAATTTTCCAGCTCGGCGCGAGAGTGTAACGCACTACTCGCGCCAAGGAAAAAATAGGTGTTTTTAGTGGTCTGCTCAAGAAATGATCAACAGAGGGAATGTTGTCCTCATGGCAAGGGATGCAATGATAGGATTTGCAAGGCATGACACTTCTAATTAGTCATAGAAATGACCCTCCAATGTGTGAGATGGGGATTGCAGGGACAGTGACAAACTATTGTGTAACAGTCTCGGAACCACTCCTATACATTATTCTTCATGATGGATTCATATTCTTCCACCATGCCATCAACCCAAAAAAAAATAGAAACTACTTCCTCAAATGAAGGCTATAATTCAATGAGCTTTGTCATGATAGCCATGTAACCAATGTACCTCTCTGGTGACCTCCTATGCATGCGTACTGATGTAGGGGCTCCCACATTCTCGCTAGAATACTACAACAATATATCATCTTCTCTAGTTCTCTTTCTCCCTAATCTGTATGTTTCTAGTTGAGTGGGTGTATCCACTTGGCCTCCTCTTTTCTTCTTCTCAATTTATGGTTGCTCCACAACTTCCCAAGGCTCCTCCTTTGGAGCTATAAGCTCCTGCTCTAGTGGGATACTCATCTCTCGTTCCAGAGAGCATATCATAGTCTTCTCCTCATCAAACTTGACATCTCTCCTCACCATTGTCATCCTAGGTGAAGGTAAATACACCCAATAATTGTGTGGAGTTTCAATGTATCCTACAAAAACTCCCAACTCTATTGTAGGCTCAAGTTTCTTCCTATGATCCTTCGATATGTAAAAATAGACAGAAGCTCCAAAAAATATGAAATGAGACTCATAAGGATTTCTCCCAAATAAAGATTCCTTCGGTGTGATCATACCAAGTACTATATGAAGACTCTAGTTCTACAAATAAACTTTTGTGTTACATACTTCTGCCCATAGATACAATGGCATCCCCTGAACATGTAGCCTAGCTCTTGTAGCTCTAACTATGCTCTTATTCCTTCTCTCAACTACCCGATTCTGTTGTGGGTTATGGCTTATCAATTCCCTTCGAATACCTTCTTTGGCACAAAAATCCTTGAAGGAATTCAAAACAAATTCACCTCCATTTTCGCTCTTGAGAGCCTTCACCTTCTTCCCAATCTCCTTCTCAACTAATGCCTTAAATTCTACAATTTAGAAAAAATTCATCCTTTTTCCTCATTAAGAAAATCCAACAATTTCTAGAGAAATCATCAATAAAAAATACATAGTACTTATGTTTTGTTGTGGAAGATGTAGAAAAGGGTCCACAAACATCAAAGTGGACTCACTCCAAGATTGTGTCTGGTCTTCTTTCTCATCCATGAAGGTTTATTTGACATATTTCTCCAATGTACAACCCTTGCAGACATCTTGTTGGTCAGGGAACCTTTAGGGATACCGGTGGTTATTTGTTACATGATTTTTAAGGAACCATGGTGTAGATGACCCAATCACCTGTGGCAGAGTTCTCCAACATCTTGACTTTGCACTTGTTCTACCTTGTTTCTTAATGTAGCACAATCTCCCACCTCAAGTTTGTATAGTTTCTTCGCTCGAACTCCAATCTATTTCACTTACTCGATTGTTATGTGTCTCAAAAAGGCTTTCCCTTTACTAAAAATAACATCATAGCCTATATCCTCCAATACTACTACAAATATCATGTTCTTATTCAATCCAGGTACAAACATAACATATTTGAGGTGAAGAGGGGAGGCTTTCTCCCTCTCAAAGGTGACAATACCTATTCCTATATCATTGTACCTCCCGTCATCACCCAATTCAATATGCATCTAGATATCCGTCTCCTCCATGACACTGAAAAATTCCTTTCACCCTATCATATGGAACGGAGGAATTGGAATCAAGGTACCACACACTCCCCATAACGGTTATATCCATGCATGTTATTAGGGTGAAGTCTAATTTGAATTGTGAATCTAGTGCTTCACCTCCTACTCCACCTGAAGGATTCTTGTTAGACTTCTTGTGCGGAAATTTTGTTGCATAACACACGTATTTGTGGTAGTGGAAATATTTTATCTTGCTAGGGTATTTCTTCTTGCCATTATTTTGGCTGGATTCGGGTTTTAATTTGGGTATTCTTTCCATTTCCCTTCTTCCCCTTCCCAACTAATGAAAAATTATCTTCATCCTCTGCTCTAGATGATACTCCATCTCTGATATTTCTCTTGATCTCTTTTTGAACCAAATCAGACCACAACATTTCCTAGTTTAATAACTTTTCCCTTTCATTCACAGATTCTTGGTAGTTGCTCCAGGATTTCAAAAGGCCTAGAAGAGCTAGGCTTACCATATCACCTTTTGCAACATTCTCCCCAACACCTCCAAGCTCATCTAGAACTTGAGTGAATCTGGAGAGATATTGTGGGATGGTGTTATTTTTTTGCATCCTAATGTTTCGAAGTTTGTCTTTCAGGGTCAAATTTCTATGGTCACTATTATTTTTTAACAGCTCATTTAGTGTCTTCCACATAGCAAATGGTGTTTCTTTACCATGGATATTTGAGACCACATGGTCTCTCACACCTTCTAGAACAATTCTCCTGGCCTTTGCAACAAGGCTTCTTCCATTCGACTAATTGTTGTGCATCAAACTGTTGGGGTTTCACAATGCTAGTTTTAACATATTCTAACACACCATTATCATCAAGCACTTCTTCCATTCATTCCTTCCAGGGTTTTAAAGTTGAGCTATTCTCTAGGGCATTCTCCAATCCTATTCCATTGAAAGAAATTCTCCTGAATCTGAAGAAAAGTTGCTACACTGAAGCCACAAATTCGAAATTCATGAGGGAAAAATTCAAAATATTGGTTCTAATGTAATTTCAGGGCTCTCATACCATGTATAAATTTGATATAAATTGAAACTGCTCAAAGAATCAAACTGAAATCAAGAGACACAAATTCTACTCTACTTATCTTCGGAATAAAATTCACAATTTAGACAACATGCATAGACATGCAACAAGAAAAATCACAAGTACACAGTGATTTCTAGGGGAACCCTCAAAACTGAAGAAAAGGGCTTGAAACATAGGATTGGTAGCCTTGGCTTCTCTAACCTAGCATAGGAGTGAATATCATTCTTTGCAGAAACAAGTGGTAGCTTCATTTTCCACAGTTGCGGCTAGTGTCATATCATTATATTGTGTACTTGGAACTTTCACTTAATTATCAGAAGCTCTAAGAGCCAACACACTTTACGCATGTATCGTGGATATTGTAATACTATTCTTTAAATGTTTATGGTATATGTTGTTTCATACATCCTAAGGTCAATGAACTATTTCGTTAGCTTTAGTATATATCTTATTGAATGTGTGTTGTATTTTCTTCCATGATCATTATTATATTGTGAAATATTTTGAAAGCTAACTAACAATTATTTCATATGTGTGTGTCTCTCTTTTAGGATAGTATTACTACTTTTACTATAGAGGTTCACTCCCTTTTCCGTTGTGTGAAAGGAACTCTTAGGCATTACAATTGATATTTCACAAAGTCTACTCACTTTTTGTCCCCAAAGTTATTTGTATGCCTTCTCATAATGTTTATTTTATCCAAGGCACATATTTAAGATCACAATCATGGCAACCGACCTTATTTCCAAGTTGGGGACCTTACTCCAAATGATGTAAGGCCTAATTGGGACTTCATACCAGGAAGACCCCCTTCCCTGTTGTTGGCATTCAACAACATCAACAATATTTGGCACTAGAAGGAGGGCCAGATGACAAGTTGATCCCATGAATTCTAGTTTCAATATTTCATCTTCAATGGCTTTCTCCCATATTATAGTACTGAGATTTTTTTCTAAGGCTGCAAATCTGAAATTTCCCGTGCTAATAATTCATAACTTGTCAAATTTAAATTTTAATAGCGAGGGAAAAACGAATGTTCTTGAACACAACCTTCTCTTTCTTGAATTTTGTGATTCTTTTGAAATTCATTTTGAGGATATTGTGTGTAGGTTGTTCATTCTCACGCTTGAAGTCTTTGTTAAACATTGGTGTTATACATTGTTGACCACTTCTATTCATCATTTTGAACAAATTTTCATGGAGCTTCACCAATATTTTGATGAGTGTGATTATTAGGCTGTATATAGGTATATCATTCGACTTAGAATGAAATCTAGAGAATTTTTTGAAGGTTTTCTTGACCGTTTTCTTCACTTTTGTTATGAGTTTTTTTATGAAGACATGGAATGGGATTTTATGAATAAAAAGTTTCAATATATAGTGTGCATTTCTTTGGAACCCCTTTAATCTGGATCCCTTACAACTCTCCTAGATTTTCTTGGTCATGGATCACTTAAGATATCAAAGGAATAATCTGATCTTACTTTTGTGCCTCCCCCTTCTCTCATTTCCTTATCAAATGAAGTAGCGCCATTTACCAATGTTAAGGTTGGAAAATTTGGAGATCAGATTGTTGATCCACCTATCCTGTGCCCATCTTCCCATTATAATCAATGCATGTTTGAAAAATCTCACATCTGATTTGATTAATGACATTGTTTCTTCAAGATACACCTCTTATTCTCCATAAGCCATCTCTTATGATCCTCTTTGTATAGATTCATCGGATAAACATTTTTTACGAGTTTCTTTTGAATCTTATGGTGATCAAGTACAAGGTGATTTTGTTGTTCACGTAGAGGAACAAGAGACTCATAATATCTCGTATGATGATTATGTGTGGGATTCAGATTTTGAACAAGAATGTGTCATCTTAAATGATATTTCATCCAATCATTCTTTCTCATATTCACCATCAGCTCATTATTCATCATTTCCTAATGTGTTTAATGAATTTACTATGCTATTTTTTCCTTTAAATTATTTTGATATTTCGAGTCACAATGAGGAATTGTGTGGTGTCTATTTCCAATTAAAAGAAGAGAGGTTGGAACC
Source organism: Pinus albicaulis (assembly GCA_034641835.2). Lineage (NCBI taxonomy): Eukaryota > Viridiplantae > Streptophyta > Pinopsida > Pinales > Pinaceae > Pinus > Pinus albicaulis. Next base: position 16,088 of record JAXQQM020080408.1, read on the forward strand.
CATTGTTCATAATATGTTTCATTCCTCATATTTAATATGTGAAGAAGGATATTTTGTAACACCTTGTGCTCAAGCAAATCCTTCATTTGATTCATCAAACCATGAAGAGTCCCTGGGCTTGAATATGAAATTTGATCTAGCCAGTGGCATTCTTAATGTATTCATTGATACATCTAGTGATGATTTTGCATCTTCATCAGTCGATATTTCCAACCCAACGGTATTTGATGATTCATCATTCGAAATTTTGGAAATTTGTCAATAATTCGAGGCACTTCAACCCTTGCTGATGGTTATGTCAGAATATCACAATATTGACAAGGTTACTGAACAAGGTCATATCAAAATCCCCTCACGAGACAATCTTCATGATTCGACTGAATGCATTGAAAATTTATCTCAATACTGTTCACTTTTTTGTTTTCTGTATCATGATTTGATTTCTGGGTGGTTAGATTAAAATTACTTGGCAATCTCTTTTTCTTGTAATAAGCTTCAATCTTTCTTGACATTTTCCAAAATTGAAGGTATAAATGAAGGTACTTCCATGAGAATTGGTTGATATGTTTGTGTCCATTAAGACACAATGGCATATTTTTTGGCTTAAGCTTTCCTATTTACACTCCTTCCTGTCAATCTTGTGATATCTTAATTGTGAATTCTTTAAACAAATAATGGGCACTTCATGACGAAAACTAGTTCTTGCAGACACTAACTACATAAATTATAAAGATATACAAAGCACATTTTGCGAAAACAGGCTAAGACATGCCTTGATTACATTTATTACATCCCTTGATATGATGGATTGTGCAATCCTATGTGATAGCCAACTACACAATTCCTCATTGAAGTGAATTGTGTAACCCCTTGAGACAAGCACTTGTGCAATTAGTTGTAGAATCTAACTGTGCACTTCCTTGTGGCAGTGAATTGCACATTTCACTGAGACATCCAGTTGTGCAATATCTTGAGCCAGTGAATTATGAAATTCCCATATATAACCAATTTCACATTCCTTGAAAATAGGAAGTGCACACTTCTCGAGGATAATCATGCTCTCTTCTAGATGGCAGTGTGGCACACGTTTCCAAATTGATTATCTTACATGTGTCAGTTAACTAGGAATAACTCCTTGATTTTAGGCTTGAACACCAAAAACCTTAACCCTAACTTTGTGAGTAATCATCTATATAAAAAGCCATCCTAGATCTCATTCTCACACCCATCTTTGGATCTCTACTCATTTTCATCAGCACAATGATCATTTGGCCTCAATTGTGCTTCTTTTTAGGTAAGTTTATTGTTTGCCGCTTTTTGCCACTTTTGTTTTCACAGGTGTCGTTTTTTCCTTATTTTCACATAAAAAGTGTAATTTTAGTTATTATTAGCTTTTTAATGTGTATTTTTAGTCTTTTACACTTCTTTTCTAGTGTCGTTTCACATTCCATGTATTTACTCCTCCCGACAATAATTTTTGTTGGGTGTATTTAACCATGCATGACTTCCTCCTTTCATTATCTTTCTTACTCAATGTCAATAATTGTTTAGATGAATCTCTATTTGATCCAAATCCCTCCTCCCTTTATTTATAATATCTCAAGACTTGCCTTCTATCAGAGAAAATTGTGCAAATCCTAGATCCTCCTTCCCTCTTCAACTGCTCATGGTGAAATCTTAGCCAACAAAGGTCTCATATTGCCCTCTGTAACTATGCATTGTGCAATACCAGCAAGAATTTTTTCCTCCTTGTCCATTATCACTACAAACTGTGTAGTACGAAGCCTCTCTCTTGTAGTAATTATGTAGTGCGCAGTCACAGTACACAATCTCTCGCTCTTGTTGTCAAGTCAGGATCGCTCTTCCAAACTAGAAATATAAATTTCGATGAAGTCTCGAAGAGAATATTGAATATATAATAAGGGGTGAAATAATACAAAAGGCTTCCTATGCATAGAGGTGGAGCAAGCAACTTTGTCGAGGTACTAAACAAGCCCACTAGCAACGAATTAATCCTTGTGTTCCTATAGTGACTCCGTCGGGGTACTAAATAGGCCTATTGGAAGTGGGGAAACACCAAAGATAATATCAAAACTCTGAAATCTTACACTCACACTTCTACATACTCCTAAACCTTAATCAAAACAGCTGAAGCTTGACTTGCTTATGAAAGTGTTAAGTTGATAAGAGGAATGGAAGAGACTACAATTCATAATCGAACAAAGGAAACTAAGGTTATCTAAGGGATAAATAAATGCTTAATTCCAAAAATATAGGCTTAGTGCTTAAAGTTAGACCCAAACAAAGAAGTTAGATTTCTTCCACTGTGTCTCCAAGTGTTATAGCTACTACATCTCACCTCCAAGAAATTTCTCGTCCTTTTATTTTGGAGCCTTTTTTTGGCCATATAAACTATCGTTTCAACTTGTGTAAAGTTTTATTCTTTAAAATTATAAGTGTTGTAACCTTTCACTCATTCATTTAAAGCTTGTGATATCTTAATTGTTCATTCTTTAAACAACTACTAGGCACTTCATGGTGACAATTAGTTATTGTCAACAATAGTTGCATAAATTCTAAAGATAGACAAAGCACATTTTTTAAAAACACTTTAACGCATGCCTTGATGACACTAACTGCATCCCTTGATATGAGGGACTATGAAATACTCTATAACAACCAACTGTGCAACCCCTTGAGACAGGCACTTACCCAATCAGTTGCGGAAGAAAACTACGCATTTTCTTGTAGTAGTGAACTTCACACTTCACTTAGACATCCCACTACACAGTATCTTGAGCCAGTGAACTAGAAAATTCCAAGAGATATCCAATTATGCATTCCTTAAAAATAGGAAGTGTGCACTTCCTAAGGATAGAAATGCACACTTCTAGATGGAAATGAGGCACGTGTTTCCAAATTGGTTATCTTACATGTGTTAGTTAACTAAGAATAACTCCTCGATTTTTGGCATTAACACTTGAAACCCTAATCCTAAATTCGTGAGTGCTTATCTATATAAAAATCCATCATAGATATCATTCTCACACTCATATTTGGATCCCTGCTCACTCTCGTGAGCACAAGGAGCTTTTGTTCTAAATAGTGTTTCTTTCGTGGGTATGTTTCTTAACCATCGTTTTTTGTTGCTTTTTCTTTTGATTTTGTCGCTTTAGCTTCCAAAAATGTCATGATGTCCTTATTTTCACATAACAAGTGTCATTTTAGTTATTATTAGATTTTTCATGTGTTGTTTTAGTCTTTTACACTTATTTTCTAGTGTCGCTTCACATTCCATGTATTTTCGCCTGCCGACAATAATTATTGTTGGGTGTATTTATCCATTCATGACCTCTTCCTTTCATTTTATTTCTTGCTTTATGTGAGTACTTGTTTGGATGAATCTCAAGCTTATCCAAATCCTTCCACCCTTCATTTATCAAATCTCGTTCCTTGCCTTCTGTCGAACAAAATTGCACAGATCTCGGATCCTCCTTCCCTCTTAAATTGTGCATTTCACAATATTAACCAGAAGTGGTCTCATCTTCCATCTATAACTATTAATTTCTTAATCCCTAAGCCCCAGTTGTACATTGTGTAATCCCATCAATCAATGAGGCCTCCCTGTCCACTATCACTATGAAATATGTAGTAGGAAGTCTCTCTTCAGTAGTAATTGTGCATTGCACAATCCCAGTCCACAATATCTCGCTCTTGTTTACAAGCCCTGCACAATTCCCTCTAATACACTGCGTAGTGCACATTTCCATTGACCAGTGAAGTCACTCTGCCTCTCTTTCTCTTAAGCATTTTGAAATCCCTCTTCTTATTGGTTTTCTTCTACTTCAAAATGATTGATAGGTTAGTTGATCCTTTGCAGAACTGACTTGTTGTTTCCATGAGTGCATCTGTTTCACCAAGTACTGGAGATCCAGGACATATTAGTATTTCATCAACTACCAACACCATGCCTCCAACCATAAGGAAAGTACCATCAAATTAAGTCATAAATATCATTACTAAGGATGTCGTGGATAGTAATTTGACAAGAGTGTCTATCTTGACAGGAACTCAATGTTTGATTGAAAAATATTCTTCTGTGACACGGTTGACCGTCAAAGATGTATTCAATTCAAAGGATTTCCTAGAAGACCTAGAATATAGGGAATTATTTGAGAATATAAATCAAGTAGGGTTCCACAAATTTTCTTGAATATACTTTGTGTTACCTTGTATTGATTCCATCAAGTGGATACCGTGTGATCTCGACACCAAGAACATGGTGCTCAAGAGTGCTAGTGGGAAGCAGCTTGTCTCTTACCAACCATGTGACATTCACTCATACTGCAAGTTACCCAAGCATGAGAAACACTTGAATTACCATTTCTATGCACTTCGGTTTATTTGAATGCCAGAGAAGTGATTAGTTCATGGTGGTAGGAAACATCTAAGTTTCACTAGAAGCCACATGGTACCTACAGGACGAAGTATCTCATAAAATTTCACCAGTACCTGGTGGTTATGTCTTGCAAGATATATGAATGAAATAATACCAAACTCTTGGATAAATGTTGGATATTCATGCTTTATTTTCTTGTCACAGAAGGGAAAGTATACAATAGGAAAAATATGTAGTTCTAGCATCTAAATATTAATTTGAACAAGATGAGAGAAGCACCATAGTGCAAGTAACCTCAGTTTTACATGTTTTCCTACTTACTATATGGTATTCGTGCTCGTCATGAATTCTTAGTTCTAGGCTAGAAGTGGACCCCAAGAGAACTCCCTATCAATGTACATTGTAGATTGTTGTCAGAATATAGTTACAAAGGAGTTTATGAGAAGCTTGATGAGCACCTCTTCATGGTATTATATCTATTGATCTTTGAGGAAGAATCCCCTTGCATGTCCCATGAGGCTAGGAAATCAGTTGCGGAGATAGCATATTGGTTTTCTTCACCTCAAGGCACATACCTTAGAGTGTTCGGTTCACATAGGCTTCGACATATTTTTCCAAGGAATGTGACTAACAAAGTGGTCATGCAGAAGGTTGGCTACCAACTTAGCACATGTCTATCTCATTTGTTGCAGAAGAAGAAGAAGGCACCTTAGCCCTGCTATTAGGGCCCTATATTACTAGTGTAGTCCCCTATTATTTTTAGTGTAGCCCCCTTATTGTTATTGTTCTACCCCTATAGTCCCCATATTATTATTATTGTGCCTCATAATATCCCACTATTGTTATTGTTAGGTTGGCTAGGATTATATTGTGACCCCATGGACTCCTATATATAGAAAGGAGTTTTTTTCATTTGTATCATCCAAGAATTGTCATTTATGTAATCTAAAGGAGGTTCCCCCTTGAAGAGGCTGATTTCTAAGACGTTTTTCTCTCTCTTATTCTATTTTGTGAGATGGTTTCATAACATTTGGTATCATAGATTTGGATTCTAGGGTTTCGCTGCTTTAAACAAGTCATTATGGAATTTTTGCTATAAATATTTTCTACGAAGGTTCAAAAGCTAAAAAAAAACCCATTTGTGAATAAATCCTAAGGAACTTCATGTAAAAAATTTAGATCTTGGTACGCAATATTTTTGGAGATATGATCTGTGGAAGTTAGGGTTTTTGCAGGCTCTTGAATTTCATCTCAAAGAGCTGACCTTGGGAAAATCGTCATAAATCTCTCTCTGAGCATCAGATTGGAATTCAATAAAAATTGGCCAAAATTAAACAGACTTTAGTTTCTTGTGTATCAATTTCAAGGTTGAAGGACGAAATAGTGATATGTGGCATTCCGTACAATTTCGCTCTATTGAACCAGTCCATAATTAGGTCATTGTGGGAGATTGGGAATAACTTTGTCTTGAACAATCCAAATCAGGTCAAACCTATGGAATTGGAAATAAGATTCATAGAGCTAATAAATGACTGCAGATTAAATCATGGGGATCCTAAATTACATAGATACATCAGTCTCAATATCGAGCTCCTCAAAAGCAAGAAAAAGGTGTGTATTTTTTTTTTTAATTGCATAAGTCTTGTTTGAAAAATCAGTTTGAAGTGATTCCAAGGGCATATTGAAGCATAGATATTAGTATTGGGTTATAAATTGGCCCCTAAAAATAATTCAACGCCCATTAATCCCTCAGAAGGCTCTACTATGATTCATGTAGAGGAAGAAGTGCAACATGATATATCAAAATTACAAGACCAAGTGCAACAAATTTCGCTCTCGCAAAGAGTAATAAAATATGAAATGGAAGCTAAGATGGATGGTTTGAAGAAAGGTGTGGAAGCTAATATGGATGGTTTGAAGAAAGGCGTGGAAGCTAAGATGGATGGTTTGAAGAATGGCATGGATTCTAATATGGATGGCATGGAAGCTAAGATGGATGGTATAGAAGGCAACATGGAAGCTAAGATAGATGGTTTGAAGAAAGTCGTGGAAGCTAAGATGGATTGTTTGAAGAAAGGCGTGGAAGCTAAATGGATGGTTTTAAGAATGGCATGGAAGCTAAGATGGATGGTATAGAAGGAAACATGGAATATTTGAAGAAAGGCATGGAAGGTTTGAAGGAAGGTTTGGCAAAGTTGCTACAAGAAAAGTTTCCTAATGGCGAAAAAGTAGTAGAGGAAACTCATGATGAGGACAAAAGAAATGTTAATAATGATTTCATAGACTCTAATGTTGGATTTAAGACCCACCATATTCTAAATATAGATATGAGTAATTTTGATGGCAAGGATTCAATATCTTAGATACTACAAATGGAGCAATACTTTGAGCTTCATAATACGCAAAACACACAAAAGGTATGAATTGCAACCTTATATTTAGAAAAAAATAATTTTGTATGGTATGATGGCTTTGTTATCATAAACCACTGGTCACTTGATCAATTTTTATAGAGGAAATGAGAGCACATTATGAGGATAAAAAGAGCAACACCTTCTTTAGCCAACTGATAAATCTCAAACAAAAGGGTTGAATGATGGATCACATTGAGGACTTCAAAAAATTGAATATAAGGGTAAATAATATTCCACAGGAACATAGGATTGATGTCTTCATAGGGAATCTAAAGGATAACATCCAACATGAGGTTCGCCTTTGGGAACCTGAAACATTGGAGAAGGCATTCAGGTTGGCAAGAAAAATTGAAAGCAAAACTATAGCGACAAGGAAGCCTACCACTCACAACTATAAAGATGTAAGTTTTGCTACTCCTAGACTTCCACAACCTATAAGGTTGACACCACAACAATTGGAAGAAAAAAGAGCAAAAGGGATTTTTCTATAGTTGTGATAGCAAATACACTAAAGGTCATAAGTATGTTGAGAAGAAATTATTTTACATATATTGTGAAGAGGGGGAAGAAAAGGAACAAGAAAATTCGAAAGAAGAGGATATACACCAGGAACCAACCCTAGAGGAAAGAGAAATGAATCTGACCATATCCTATAATTCATTGGCAGGAATTACCACTCCTCGAACTCTCAAGATAGAAGGACATATCAAGAAGAAAAATGTAATATTTCTTATTGGTTCAAGTAGTACCCATAATTTTATTCATTGTAAGGTAGCCAAGGAATTGAATTGCTTCCTATACCCACTTCCAGAGTGTCAAGTGATGGTGGAAAATGGAGGAACTATAAATGAATTTCGAAAGTGCCATAATATCAAGCTAACCATGGGGGAATATGTACTGAATAGTCCAATTCTTTCCCTTCCAATGGGTGGTGCCGATGTTGTATTAGGAGTACAATGGTTACAATCTTTTGGGATGGTAGCTTTTAATTTTCGAGAAATTTTCTTGAAATTATTTTTGGAAGGAAAGGAAGTTGAATTATGGGGTATCGCAGGGAATTAGAGAAAGATAATAATCTCTAATGTCATGAAAAAACTTTTGAAGAGAGAACAACGAGGCATCGTTACACAATTATGCTCACTAAAAGTTCCAACATCAAAATCACCTGTTTCTCCAGATCTCCAAAAATACTTGGACAATCATTCCAAGGTGTTTGAAACTCCCAAAGGACTCCAACATATTTGTGATCATGAGCATGCTATTAATTTGATTCCAGGAATTTTTCCTCCAAACATTAGGCCTTACAGATATCCTTATGTCCAAAAGAGCGAAATTGAACATATGATTGCAGAAATGCTAGCGCTAGTATAATTCAACCTAGTCAAAGTTCTTTTTCTGCTCTAGTAGTATTTGTGCACAAGAAGGATGGATCATGGTGCATGTGTCCGGATTATAGGGAGCTCAATAAGCTCACTATTAAAGAAAAATTTCTCATTCATGTGATTGATGAATTGTTGGATGAATTACATGGAGAAATTCATTTCACCAAGTTGGATCTTTGTTCAGGATATCATCAAATTAGAATGAAGGCTGAAGACATTATGAAAAGAAAAAAAAATCGAACTCATGAGGTTCATTATGAATTTTTGGTCATGCATTTTGGCCTTACCAATGCACCTTCTACATTTCAAGGGTTGATGAATTCCATTTTCAAACCCTTCCTTAAAAAATATGTGTTAGTATTTTTTGATGATATACTAATCTAGAGCGGGTCTTGGAAAGATCATGTTCAACATGTTGATAGGGTGCTCAAACTATTGAAGGAGAAATAATTATATGCAAAAACCTCCAAATTTTTCTTTGGAGGACAAGAGGTGTAATATCTAGGTCATATTGTATCTCCGGAGGGTGTTAAGGTAGACCCTAACAAAATTAAAGCCATTAAGGAATGGAAATTCTCCACAACCATAAAGCAGTTGCGAGGATTTCTAGGGTTAATAGGGTACTATCACAAGTTTGTTAAGAACTATGGGAGAATAGAAGCACCTCTAACAACATCATTGAAGAAAGATGAATTTTCATGGACTCCTGAAGAAACGAAGGCCTTTGAACATATTAAAGAGGAAATTTTCCAAGAACTGGTCTTAGCTATGCCAAACTTCATAAAAACCTTTTTTTTTTAATGTGATACCTCAGGAAATGGAATGTGTGTTGTTTTAATGCAAGAAGGAAAACCCATTACTTTTTAAAGCCATCCAATCAAAGGAAAGTATTTACAAAAAGCTATTTATGAGAAGGAAATGTTGGAAATACTACATGCACTAAATAAATGGTGACCTTACCTAATGGGAAGACACTTCAAGGTAAAAACTGATCATGATAGTCTTAAATATTTTTTGGAACAAAGAATATCTTCAAAAGAGTAGCAGAAATGGGTCACAAAGATGTTGGGTTATGACTTTGAAATCATCTACAAAAAAGGGAAGCTGAATGTTGTTGCGGATGCACTCTCGAGAAAGGATGAGGTTATGGAAGAACTACTTTGTGCCATTTCTATTATCCAACCAAATTGGACAACTTAAGCAAAGGAGGAATAGAAGTTGAATGGCGAAGAAGTATGGACACTCATTCAAAATTTGTAGCAAGATCCCAGTACATCTAATATATTTACTTGGAAAAATGATTCCTTATGGTACAAATAGCGTTTATCTCTTTGTAAGAGTTCCCAAATAAAACAAAATATTCTTTTGGAATTGCACACCTCTCCCTTAGGAGGACACTCGGGATTTTTAAAAACTTACCACAAGGTGAAGAAAATTTTTTTTTGGGATGGCCTTAAATCTGATATTCAGAATTTTGTGGTGGAATGTTTGGTTTTCCAGCAAAATAAAGTTGAGACAATTAAGACCTCGGGTCTGTTGCAACCTTTATCCATTCCAAATCAACGTTGGGAGGAGGTTTCAATGGATTTTATCATAGGTTTACCTAAGTCCAAAGGAAAGAGTGTCATCATAGTGGTAGTTGATAGACTTACCAAGTATGCACACTTTCTTGCATTATCTCATCCATTTAAAGTGAGTACAGTTGATATTGCATTTATGGAAACAAATCAAAATCTACATGGAAACCCAAAGATTATTCTAATCGATAGAGATACCATTTTCACTGGAAATTTTTGGATGGAATTATTTTCTTATTTGGGTACTCAACTAGCTCATAGCTCATCTTATCATCCTCAATCTGATGGGAAAACTGAGATAGTGAACAAATGTTTGGAAGGATATCTTCTATGCTTTGTATCTGATAAACAAACATAGTGTGTCAATTGGTTACCTCTGGCTGGCTAAATGGTGGTATAACACTTCCTTCCACACTGCAGCAAAAAAGACCCCATTTATGGCACTTTATGGATATCATCCATCATCCATCACATCATCTTTAAGAGGAATTTATAAGGTTCAAGTAGTGGAATATCACATCAAGCATCAACAACAATTTCTCCAACTCTTAAAGGATAACCTAAATTTGGCACAAAATCGAATGAAACAACAGGCAGATCAACATCGCAGTGAGAGAATTTTTTATGTAGGCAATTAGGTATTTTTACGGCTACAACCATAAAAAAAAATGGCCCTCATGCAAGATAAGAAGGATAATAAATTATCGCCAAAGTACTATGGTCCTTACAATGTATTGCAAAATATTGGTACTATGGCATACAAATTAGAGCTTCCTGCATCTTCTCGAGTGCACCCAGTTTTCCATGTTTCATGCTTAAAGAAGGTTATAGGTGACAAAATTCTGGTTCAAAAATATTTCCAAAACTTGATGAGGAAGGAAAGATCACATTGGAACCTGAAGTAGTCACGGAAACAAGAACTCGACAGCTACGAAATAGATCAATTTCAGAGTATCTCATCAAGTGGAAGAACTTACCCACTGAAGATTCCACATGGGAGGATGAGAATTTTATACAGAAGCATCCAGAACTAATCAAGTGTTGAGGGGAATGTTAGGGCCCTATATTACTAGTGTAGTCCCTTATTTTTGTTAGTATAGCCCCCTTATTGTTATTGTTGTACCCCTGTAGTCCCCATATTGTTATTATTATGCCCATAATAACCCACTATTGTTATTGTTGTGCCCTTATAATATTATTGTTAAGTCGGCTAGGATTATATTGTGACCCCATGGACTCTTATATATAAAAAGGAGGTTTTTTCATTTGTATCATCCAAGAATTTTTAATTGATGTAATATAAAGAGGTTTCCCCCTCAAAGAGGTTGATTTCTAAGGCGTTTATCTCTCTCTTCTTCTATTTTGTGAGCTGGTTTCATAAGACTTCCTTTCCTCTACAAATGGGATATTATAGGCTTAAGAGCTTGAAGGCTGCATAAATGGAAGCTAAGGAACTTATCAGCCGCAGGTTCAATGAGATGAGCTTCCATAAATATGATCCCAGAGGATTGTGTAAAAAACATTGTGCCAAGTTGCATTTTTCCTATCCATATGAGTCTTACTGTCGAGAAGAGGAATAAAAGATATATAATTTGTACAATGCTTCAGGAGCGCATGCACCAAGCGATGAGGCAGGCCCTTCAAATGCAATTCACGAGTGGGATGTTGTTCAAGAAGGAAATCTACATTAAGTGCCCACTCCGGTCAGCATTTCCAAGTATAAGAAGAAATTTGTGCACGATCTAAGTGGAGAAGAGCCTGAAAGTTTAAATCATATCATATTATTCATAAACCAGCCATTGCAATAAAAAAATGTAGAAAGTAGTTATAAGAATTAAGGAAGAACCATCAGGAAGGAGAAAAGAGACAGAAGGGGGAGCAGAAGCAAGAAAAGGAATAGATGCAAAAATAAGAACAAGAAAGGAAGGAAAGATAAGATATGCATAAATAGAAATAGCTGAAAATGAAAGAAGAAGAAGCAACTAGAAAGAAGGAATAATAAGAAACCAAAAAGAAACACTTGGAGGAAACATGGCAGAAACAAAGAAAAGAAGAATAATGACAAAATTCGTTTGAGAATAAGAATAATAGAACCAATTAGAATATGAAGAAAGCAGTAAGAAACAATATGAGGAGCTTGTAAGATAAATAGAGGAGGAAATGTAGGCCCAAGACATATAGGTTGAACAGGAGAAGGAAAATAAAGAGGCATACATTGTACTTATTACAAAATAAATGAGCAGTCAGCCTTCACCTCCCCTTTCTAGTTGTCACATCCCATTCAGTGAGATGGGAATATCTCGTCCAGAATATGATTTTGTCACGGATATTTCCAACCTTACCTTTGATCAGTTGAAGAACAAGATAGTGTAGGAAAGGTGGAAGTATTCTCCTAATGACCTAGTTCATCGTGTTTCTATCCACACATAGAGGCTAATTATACCCAATACTAGGAAGAATCTAATAACATTTACAAGATCCAATGCAACTTTTGCAGAGACTACAAAAGTAAACACTAATTTCTTAATGAAAAAGAATGAGCAGATGGCTAAGGAGTTAGGTTTTGCAAAGCAACAGATTGGTCATCTCCTCCATAAGAATCAGAGTTTATCTTCCACTAATTCTAACATGGAGGAGACATGAGAAGAAATATTTGAGGAAAGTCAATCATTGTGAGACACTATGTGACAATTGTTTGAGGAAATTATGATCATTCATAAGGCAGTGGTGCCCTTGCATGTAATTAAAAACTGGTTGCAATAGAATGTGAAAGTCTTAAAGGTACTACATGCATCCATTGATGTGATCCAAGAATGGGGCACTAACTATCAAAATGCACCATCAGATTTGGTCAGAAAGACAAGGCAGGATGCATAATTGGAAAGGGTTGAGGTCAGGGTTCTTATACGGGGTAATAAACATATCATCACTTATGTGGCCAACATCATATCCGCCTACTCATGACTGTATCATGGGTTGGACTCCTTGGTAATAGTTCACAAGATACCTTCCATCAGAGCATTTGCATAAACAAAGGGGATAAATGTTATCAGACAATAAATTGAAGAATTCTTGACTAAATTGAGGCAAGTGACCGCTAAATAATATTTAGAAATCATAAGACAAAATATTCATAAACTTGTAGTTGGACCTACCAAGTTGAATATGAAGTTGCTCTTATTATGGAATAGTGTTCAGACTGGTTCCAAAACTATCTATCAAAATGCGATGGAGGCAAGAGTCAGATTTAAACCAGATATTCCATCAAATTTTGAGGACATAGAAATGCAATAAAAGGCTTGGTATCAATATGTCACATCATATCTACAAGTAGAAATGGTTTAGCTCCATTTTCCTAGGCTCAATAATGATGTATAAATTTTTGTCTTATTAGGCTCCAGCCACATTTTGTCTTATGTAATATTTCATTTTGAAAATAACAAGAAATATAAATGTAAGTGGAAGTTCAAGAGTCAAATTGGGAATAAGAAGAGTCATTAGGTAGAATAAATATAAAATAATATCAAGGGTCATGAGGGAGCTCAAAGGTCACAAGGAGGCAAAACTTCGCCTCATTTTTTATCAATAAACCCTCAAAAGTTAAGAAAATGGCTTGGAACTTGAGATTGGTAGACTTGTCTTCTCTAACCTAGCATGGGAGTGAATATCATTCTTTGGAGAAGCAAGTGATAGATTCATGTTCCACTATTGGGGATAGTGTCATATCATTGTATTGTGTACTTGTACCTTTCACTTAATTATCGGAAGCTCTCAAAGCCAACACACTTTCAGGCATGTATTGTGAATATTGTAAGATTGTTCTTTAATTGTTTACAATATATGTTGTTTCGTACATGCTAAGGTCAATGAACTATTTCGTTAGATTTATTATATATCTTATTGAATGTGTGTTGTATCTTCTTTCATTATCTTTTTAATCTTATGAACTATTTTTTAAGCTAACTAACGATTCTTTCATACGTGTTTGTCGCTTTTAGCATAGTAATACTACTTTTTTTTAGAGGCTCGCTCTCTTTTTCCCTTGTGTGAAAGGACCTATTATGAATTACAATTGATATTCTACAAATATTAATCACTTGTTATACCCAAAGTTATGTGCATGCCTTCTCATGTTGTTTATTATAGCCAAGACACATCTTTAAGATCACAATCATGGACACCAACCTTATTTCCTGGTTAGGGCACCTACTCCTACTGGTGTGAGTTCTGATTGGGACTTCAACCGGGGAGACACCCTTCCCTGTTGTTGGCATGCAATACTGTCAACAGGATTTGGTACTAGATGGATGGTTAGATTACAAGTTGATCCCATGAAGTCAAGTTTCATTCTTTCATATTAAATGTCCTCCTCCCAAGTCATAATCTTGGGATTTTTTTCTAAGACTGCAAATCTGAAATTCCCCTCGTAAATAATTCATAACTTTTCAAATTTAAATTTTATTGGCGAGGGAAAAGCAATTGTTTTTTAGAACACCCTTCGCTTTCTTTAATTTTATGATTTTTTTGAAATTAATTGCGACGATGTTTCCTGTAGGTTGTTAATTGTCACGCTTGAAGGCCATGTTAAACAATGGTGTTATACATTGTTGACTACTCCTATTCATTATTTTGAACAACTTGTCATGGATATTCACCAAGGTTTTGTCAAGTATGATTATCAGAGTGTATATAAGAATATTGTTCGACTTAGAATGAAATCTGATGAATATTTAGAAGACTTTATTAATTTTTTTCTTCACTTTTGTTATGATTTTTCTGAGAAAGAGATGGATATGGATTTTATGAATGAAACGTTTCAATATATAGTGCATATTTATTTGGAACCCCTTGAATCTGAACCCTTACAAGTCTCCCACCTTTCTTGGTCATGGAGCACTTAATATTTCAAAGGAAGAATATAATCTTTCTGGTGTTCCTTCCCCTTCTCTCATTTCTTTATCAAATGAAGAAACCCTATGTACCAATGTTGAGGTTGGAAAATTTGGAAATAAGATTGTTGATTCACTTGTCCCATGCCCATATTCCCCTTTGTTGTCGTTGCTACAACAGCCTCTGAAAATTCCACTATATTCAAATTTTGGACCCTATTATTACCATCGTATCTAGTGTCGCCTTATGTCATTATATATGTTTCAAGTGTTCTGGAATGTTCTCAAGTGTATTCACATTGATCAAAACATATTTTGTGCATTTAATGGTCATAACATCCTTTTTGTTGTAAAACGACACTTTTTGGTCACAGTTGCACACACTTCACCAATTGTACTACGAGAATGCATGGAAAGTATCGTTTTGATGTATACTTATAATTTTTCAATGTTATCTATTTTTTATCGATGATTTGGTATATTTCACGCATGGTTTTATGTCTAAAGTCATCATTTTCGCCCATTGATCTATATCTGATACTTAGATAAATTTTGGTTGCACAATGAGACCATCGAGGTTAGGAGCGCAAAACCACACTATCAAGCCTTAATCAAGAATAATTCATTGTTCAGAAGTTTTCCATGTGCCCTTCAAGAGAGCAAAGCACACTCCTTAAACCCTTTCCCCTTCCTTGTTTCGAACTGCACCCTTCAAGAAACCAAGTCTCCCTTTGAGTGCACTCCTTTGACTCAAATAAGTGTTCCCTCTATGAGCACATGAGCACACCCAAAAGGCACTCAAATCAAACCTTAAACCTTCTGATGCAACCATAAGTTCGCAATTAACCAAAGATACAACACATGCAAGGTTAGCATAATTAACCCCACATGTACTCTCCTTTCAATTAACCTCCTTAGATTTAATCAAACGCATGTGGAATTTTTAACCATGATTGATAACTCAATGTTATAACCTTTACCTTTATACATTTTCACGTCTTCACCTTACCTTATTTCGTGCATGGCTTCAACCTTATACAATTACTTCATACCTATGGGTTATGGCCCACAAAACTTCTTTATACACGCAGTGTTTTATAACCTCGGAGTTAAATATAACATACATACACTAGCAATCAACAACGCTCACCTTAAAAAGGTTCCACATACGCAAATCACTTTAAATATGCACGGAACAAGTTCTCAGGCCCCACAACGTTCAACCAATCAGGGCTCATCGCATCCCGGAAAACTTAAGTTGCAACTTAAACGGGAAACATTACAATCGTCGATGCGAAGTGTGATACAAGCTCTGTCGTAGATCTTTGCCAGATCCAACGGTGTACTATACCTCATGACTTAGCACCACCACTCACCCACAAACTTAACTCCTTACTGATAACACTAAACCGTAAAACTTTCGGTATACGCTCTTGCGTTATGCCGACATGTGGTCACCCACGCCGCATCGCACATTTCATCCTTTACCACATTGCAACCAAAACAACATACCTGCGATGTCTTAAAGTTAAACCCTAAAATTGTCGATGTGTGATTTCGCCGTCTGCCTTTGATCTACTACACGATCCAATGGTCCTCATGTTCGCCCTCCATCTCAACACATCTTAGATTGTTTAACTTGCGAAGTCATCACATCTGTTCATCTCTCACCTTTAGACCTGCGATCTAATCACGATCGTCCATTCACCTTCACATGCTCTTATTTCAGCTCTTCTGTCTGCTTTGTTCTTTGGCGTCAATTCTTAAACCCTTGACTCTATGCTTCGATCCTCGCCATCGATTCCTCCTTTGAAATTATTCCCACTGTTTCTGTCTTTAGTCGATTTATATTCTTTATACTGTCAATGCTCTGCAATACAGTATTCTCCACGCTACTCCTCCTTTGTTGTTTGGAATTCTTCCATGCGAATCTTTCCTAAGCCTCTCTTCTGCATTTAAAGGTGTTGATCCATCCTAAATTTATTATGTCTCCTTTAACACTATCTTTAGCATGAATACATAGCACTCTGTATTTCTTTTCTTCTTCCAGAATTATTAATTTGTTCTTTACTTGACCTGTACACACATCTATTAGCTCCATACTAGAATCACCCAGATTCTACCCAGTCATAAGTCCTTTATCACTCAGAAATACTTATACAATCTTCTAGAATTTGTTACTGATATCGAATTCTTTCTATTATGGATCACTCGGCACATAACAGAAATGACACACAGTCAAAATGGAATTCGATTTCTCAATAGCTAAATAAATGTACAGATGAAAATAAAAACATGTTTTACAATCTGGCTTGGCCTGATCTACCTTTACATGGCCTTTTTCTCTTCCTATCTCTCTGTATATTCTCGTAGGCTTACAATTAAATTTCTCTCTAAGAATATTATTTTTCCACCGTTTGTGCTTTTGAGGCTTTACAACTATATACAAAAGGCTTTGTAACCAATTTTGGTTCAGATCTATAGGTTACTCAACAAAATCCTAAAAATCCTCTAAGTCCTCAATTAGTTCCTAATATCCCTTGAAGATCTCAACATTTAACTAAATCCTAAGGTTCCTCCATAAATTATGAACTACTTTCTAATCTAAGATTTACAATATTTCAGAATATCTCAATCCACACCAATCACTCATGTTCTCCTACATTTGAGAACATTTACAAATATTTCTGTCAATATTTAATTAAGTCCTATTCTAAATGTCTCACCTAAATCACTCAAAATATTGAAAATTATATTAATTAAATACTTAGCAAAACCAAGTCTTTTGAAAAACATAAGACCCCCTACATTCTACTAAATGTACAAATTTTCGGAACCATGATGCTCCTGCATCAGACTCCCAAGGTAGACAATATTCATGATCTCCAGATCATGTGCTTCCAATCTTTGTCCTCCTGGATCCCATACTTTGTTCTGTAGTCTGTCTTTGGTTGTTGTGGTTGTTGTTTGTTGTTGTTCTCCAGGTCTCCATACTTTATGTTGCATTGCCCCACTAACTATGCTTTCAAAGTTTGTTATTGTCTTTCTCTTACTGCTTCTGCTTTTATTTCTTGCTGCTATCTTCTTCTAAGACACCTTCATCATCAACTTTCTTATTCTTTCAATCTCCATGTCCAATTTATCTTCTGACTTGTACTTCCTCTGCCAATTATTGCTGCACTCTGTCCACTCATCTTCAAACTGTTGTTTGTTATCTTCTCTTTGAAGTTGTTGGATTCTCACTACCACCCTTACATCCTTACCCTCTTGTTTCTTCTTAACTTCTATCTCATCTCCAAACAACCTCTATTTCATATCTGCAAATTTACTTTCATAAAGTAAACTGCTTTTTGACTCCTTGAATGCAATAACATTTTCTTCCAACTATTGATTATAATTACATTCTCCTTCATTGTTATTGTCTTTTAAGACAAAAACTTGTTCATCCTCATACTACCTTTGAACCTCACTCTTACCTTCAAAAGATAAGATGTCCTCCATCTCCTTTATTACAGCTTCGTTTGTATCTTCTTCATCACCTGCAAATACATCATAAACTTGACAATTTAAACTCACCTCAGTCTCCTTAGATGTTATAAACATCTCTTCTCCTTTGGCTGCAATTTCCTCTTCACTGTTAGGCTCTCTCAAAAACTCTTCTAGTACTTTAATCCCTTCTTTAAAATTAAAAATTATAAAGTCATCTCTATCCTTTCTCATAACAGTTTTTTTTCTTTTTGGCCGCCCATGACAGTCAAACATCTCACAAGATCTTCATCTTGTCCTTCCTTCACATCTTCACTTTCTTAATCAAATAAAATACCTTTCTCAAGTTTACAAAAGTAAACTTCTTTTGCTTGTTTTTGGCTACCAATATAAGCCAAACTTCCTCTACTTATAGCTTTATCAGTATGTTAAAAAACACTAC
Source organism: Pinus albicaulis (assembly GCA_034641835.2). Classification (NCBI taxonomy): domain Eukaryota; kingdom Viridiplantae; phylum Streptophyta; class Pinopsida; order Pinales; family Pinaceae; genus Pinus; species Pinus albicaulis. Next base: position 34,677 of record JAXQQM020080408.1, read on the forward strand.
CTCCTCTCAACTATGTATAAGCTTCCTCCTGAGACCTGACTGTCTCATCCTTCTTTTTTAAAACAGAATTCAGATTCTGTCTCTATGCTTCGTCTTCTTTAAAAATATTCAAAGGTTGTCCATCATCATGTATTACATCTGAAAGCATACAAAAATTGTTAATTTCAAAACCATAAGGTTTAGTAACCCCAACTGATGTTTCAGACACCATTGTTCCTTCTCCAAGTTCACAAAGAAATTTATCTTCTCTAACAACTTTCTTTTGTTGTAGCTCAACTCTTTCGATTGAACATCTATAATTAGCTCAAGCTTCCTCAACTCTTCTATTAGTTGCATATCCCCCTGTTTATTTCTCTTCTCATGTAGTCTATGCCACTTCAATTTTTTTCTCATAGTCCAACCATACCTCTAGTCTACCTTATTTCTCTATAGCATATCCATCAACAATGAAATTTGAAAATTTATCTCACCTTTCTCTATGCCAATATCTTCTTGACTTATCTTCTCTATGTTATTCTCCTTGTCATATTTCTCCACTCTCCTTTTGTTGTGGCTTCTCTCTGAACCTCTGCTATGACTATTAGTAGTCATTATTCTATCTCTTCTGAACTACATTTGTTCACTTATGAACTGCACTAAGCCTATTTTTCTTAGCAACTCTCTATACCTGCTGCAAGTACCTCACCAAGGCTTCTCTTCTTGGTCTTTTGGTAACACTGGTTCTCTATCTCTAGAATCTCTATTTGAGCAACTTCTTTGCTCCTTGGCTTCTGCAATTCTACTTTATTCTGAGAACACTCTTGTCCTCTCTGCTCAACCTTCAACTTGATTCTTCAGGTTCAATGCCACTTTCTTTAGACCATTCACTTTACTCTGCCTTCAAGAACACAACAGGTTCTTCTTTTATTTACAGCTTTCCTCTTACTGTTTTTGCTGAGATATTTCTCCTTTGTCTACAACTTGAAAAACTCAAACCAGAGTTAAATAAAAAAATACCTGCATGATTTCATAAGCATTCTATTACTGATATCGAATTCTTTCCATTATGGATCACTCGGCACATAACAGAAATGACACACAGTCAAAATGGAATTCGATTTCTCATTAACTAAAAAATGTCCAGATACAAATAAAAACTTGTTTTACAATCTGGCTTGGCCTGATCTACCTTTACATGTCCCTTTTCTCTTCATCTCTGTCTATATATGCTCGTAGGCTTACAATTAAATTTCTCTCTAAGAATCTTATTTTTCCACCATTTGTGCCTTTGAGGGTTTACAATTATATGCAAAAGGCTCTGTAACCAATTTTGGTTCAGATCTATAGGTTACTCAACAAAATCCTAAAAATCCTCTAAGTCCTCAATTAGTTCCTAATATCCCTTGAATATCTCAACATCCAACTAAATCCTATGGATCCTCCATAAATTATGAACTACTTTCTAATCTAAGATTTACAATATTTCAGAATATCTCAATCCACACCAATCACTCATCAATCACTCATGTTCTCCTACATTCGAGAACATTTACAAATATGTCTCTCAAAATTTAATTAAGTCCTATTCTAAATGTCTCACCTAAATCACTCAAAATATTGAAAATTATATTAATTAAATACTTAGGAAAACCAACTCTTTTGAAAAACACAAGACCCCCGAGATTCTACTAAATGTAAAATTTTTGAAACCATAATTTTCCATGCGCCCTTCTGACCCTTTGAACGCATGAGCACATTCCGAAGACACGAATCTTCACTCTTCAACTTTCAGATCTGTGTCATGCACCCTCCTGGGGATCTTAGGTGTATGATTGCACCCCGAAGGCCTGAAACCTCCATCCTTCAACCTTCAGGAGTGCGTCATGCATCCTCCTTCTCTCCCTTGAGTTCACATTGCACTTGAGAAGCCCAAATCATTCCCCTTCGTCATTTGGACTTGTTTCATGCGCCCTTCCTTAAAATCCTCTTTCTCTTGGGTGCATGAGCACGTGTCGAATCCCTGAAGCCTCTACTTCTCAGCCCTTTAGCCTTTCAATGTGTGCCCATGTGCCTAAAGCTCCTCTTATCCCTATTATGCACATTGATAAGGCATCAACAAAAAATCTGCATAAAACATGGTAGAATAGGATATTTTTACGGTGATGGTTGCTTGTCATAAGTGGTTGTGGGTACAGGTATTTCAAGAACAACTTGGAAAGAGCACATGAGGATTATTGGGCAAAGAGAAAAAACAAAGGAAGCATTGAAATAACAAAGAACACATTAAAATTGTGATGATAAAAGAATCTTGAATACTCCATTATATCAAAGACCCTTTGGAGGGTGATCAATGATCATAAGTTGCATGAATAATGAAGACATGAATGGAAAATTTGTCTCCATTAAATAAAGTCCATGTCATCAATCATTATCATTCCTAGTCATCAAGGATAGTGACATGTCACATCTACATCGCATGATGATGTGAAAGTTATGATATAATGATGTAATCATTGTAAAGACAAATAAGTAGAATTCCAAGGGTTATGTATGGACAAAAGAGTCATGGAAGTCCAAAATGCATGTAATACCAATAGTCATATGTAATTCCAAAATTCATTTGGAAGTCCAAAGGTTGTAGAAGTCCAAAGGTCATTAGGAATTGGAAATTCAAAAGTCACGAGGATGTGAAGGTCATGCCTCAAGTTATAAAAGGACCTTTATTTCTCATGTAAAGGAATTTTAACCTTGAATTCTCACACAACGAATTAGAGATACATAGTTAAAACTTTTGGGGAGAAATTAGTGGCTCTAACGCTCCATTATTGCATCTAGTGATGCTCATTGTATTTATGTATCTTGGGACTTTTTCTTAATATTGAAGCCTTCAAGGCTAGCACATTTTCACACATGGATTGTGGATGTTTATAAGACTATTCTTTGGGAGTTTGTGATTCATTTTTTCTTTCACATGTACTGGAGTAATTGAACTATTTCGGTGACTTTGGTGCTCGCCCATTGGAAATGTATTGTAATTTTATAACAATCTCCGCACCTATGTGAACTAGTTCGCTTGATGTTACTAGATGAGTATTTCTCATTCATGTGTGTCTCCATTAGGGTAGCACTATTACTTCTCTCTTAGAGGCTCACATTATTTCCCCATTTTCAGTAATAGAACCTTGATACATCTATAATTGAACATTCAAAAGGCACACCTGCTTGCTTGTTCAAAAGAAAATTTTTGCTTCTCTCTCGGGCTAACAGCTAAAGCCAAGTCATATATTTAAGTAAACGACAGTCGGGTTGTATTATGGATGGAACTCCTATACCAACGGTGTGAGGTCTAATTGGAACCTCATATCGGGAAGATCCCTGTATGTTTTTAGTATCTAGCATCGTCAATATGTTTGCGCTAGAAGGAGGGAAACTAATTTTTTATGGCTGATAACTCCACATACCCTAACTATTTATCTTATCGAAAAGGTAGCAACGTTCTGAGCAACATTACAAATCCTATTCCTAAAGTAGCAGGGTCTTCTCAACCTAGTCTGCAGTTGACATATGAGGTTACCTATGAAAAATTTGGGCACTTCGACCTATAAACTGTCAGTTTTCAAAGGCTATCAGTTTAGAATAAGAGATTAAAATATCATACCGATGTTTTAGTCTCAACAGTGGAAGATTTGGTTTTTGAAAATCTTGAAGAGTTAGCAGAGTCCTCATAGGGTATATTTCATCAAGAGCTACTTCCACCCATTAACGAAGGGTACGAGGAAGACACTATTATTTCTTATGGAGTTTTTCAATTCAACGATGGTTATATAGCCAAGGATAGGCTCCTCGGATTATAAAAAGGAAGATGAACCCAAAGATGAAGACATGGCCAACCAGGAACTGGATTGGATGGCCCAAGGGCCTCTCTCTCTTACATATAATCTTCATAATATGCCCAAACATCCAGAAATTTTGTTATCAAATTTTTATCTAGATAAGAAGACAAAGGTAGAAGATCACATTGATGATTTCTACATGAATCTACGGATTTTGGAAGTAAGGTACGATGATATTGCTTGCGATATTTTTCCTTTTACATTAGAGGGTAGAGCAACAACATCATACCATGGTATGCCTATCAATTTAGTCCATAGTTGGAGGGAGTTTAAGAATTTCTTTCTGGATAAATTTTTTGATGACAATAATCATACCATGTTATTGAAATAGCATGGAAACAATAAGATGGGGAAGAAGGAGAAATTGAAATACAATCAAAATTTCAATCGTATATTGAAAACGTTTCCCCCAGATACGGAACCACATTATTTGATTACTATTTATTATTACATAACTTCCTTGCCCACTAATATTTCCCCATTCGTTAAAAGAGCTACAAAGGAAACATTGCCACAAAACTTTGCAAAAGAAAGCCTCGTTGATAAGGACTTGCTCGTTATTGGAGTTATCACTAATGAAAATGAATCAAAATACTCCAAGAAAACCAGTAGGAAGTCTCAGCCTTCTTCAAGTAAGGCTAAATAAAAGGACTCATTAGATATTGAAATCTTGACCTGAACAGTGAAGGCACTTACGAATGAAATTTTGGAACTAAAGGGAAGGTAAAGTGAGACTTCTACTAGGAGAAAGGCTCCCAAGTATTTCTTGTTTCAAAGGAATAATAGTAATAAAAACAACAATCATCCTTCCAAGTTTGTTCAGATTTTTAATGATGTGTTGAATATAAAGAGTATGGGTATGGAAAACTATGTCAAACATTGGATAAGCCAGTGCTCCCCGTGTGTTTCATGACATGTGCATAACCGCCTCTCTTGGATTCGTTAACTCTGGTGATGCATCCATTTACTAACATCTACATTTTTTTTTGTAATGGAAATCATGATTCCAACAAGTGGTATTAGAGCCAAAGATCTCTAGTTTGAATCACACCCGAATCATGCTAAGGGGAGATTATTGGACATTGGATAAGCCAATGTTCCCTGTGTGTTTCGTAACATGTGCTTAACTGCCTATCATGGATCCATTAACTTTGGAGATGTGTCCATTTACTAATACCTGTGGATTTTGGTGTAATGACAATTGTGATTCCAAAAAAACTATTGTTATTTTCACTCGGAATATCATTCAGAAAAGGAATTCCTACAGTGGAACCACAACATAAAAGCTTTGGCCACACACATTATAGATAATCTATTAGAAAATGAGTAGATGGAACAAACTGAAGAAACAGAAGAACCTACAGGGGCTGAATAAAGTACTGGTATTGGACATGCAGTAAATACTTTTGAATGTATCTTAAATGCTGACAAGAAGAGTGTTGATGCACTGCCACAAAGTGAGGCCCCCCTAAAAACAAAAATGGTCAATATAGTTTAATAAGTAAAGATCCCATCTCTGAACAAGGCATAATGAGAAAACAAATAAAGGAGAAATTGTTAAGAAGGATCTCACCACTAGTCAATCCTTCCCAAAATGCACATAGTAAGTCTGGAATGGTAACTAATTCCAAAGCACTTCCTCCAGTAACAAGAGTAAGTCCATCACTCTATAAGTTTCGAACAAAGCCACTGCTCCAGATACTTTAGCACTGCTTGTTAAAGGTGAAACAATTGAGTATAACATAGTTGAATATTTGAAGAGGGATCGAGCCAATATTTCCATCTTTGAGCTCTCTAAGATAGCAGGCTAGTGTGAACTGCTTATCCAAGCCTTTTCACATCCTTCGCTAGGTGATAAAGCTTCTTCCTCTCAAAAGGTGTTTGGTAAGTCTTCTAGTTCCCTTGAATTTGTAGTTAATGTTGTAGCATTAGATGATAACACTCTTTACCCTCCATTTTTATTAACTTTTAAACAATTTAATTATAATGTCCATGATTGTTTAGTTGATTCTAGTGCATCTGTAAATGAAATGTCATTATATGTTGCCAAGAAAATAAATTCTAAATGGGACAAAATCGATGCACAAATTATTCAACTTGATAGATCTCTCATCCAGCCTATTGGTGAACTCAATAAAGTCCTTATTATATTATTATTTTATCACTGATTTCACCAATGTAAAAATTGTAGTTGTGGACATCCCTGAATCCTATTGCATACTCCTTAGCAGAGACTAGTCTAGAAAATTACAAGGATATTTTGCTACATATAGGTCACATTTATGGCTTTAATACAAGGGAAGGAATAACCATATTCGAGTGGACAGTAAGTCATACATGAAATACATCGTAGCATCCCTTGGGGGCCATAATGAGCTTATTTATTTTTCCAATATGATTTTTGGGAATTATTTTCTAGAAAATAATCATGGGTGCTATCAAACACAACCATCACCTATTCCACCAGATATGCAATTGGAGCTCCTTCCTTTTTCTCCAACGGGTGTAAATGAATAATATAATATAGATTTATATAGTAATATTGATAATAGTATATGAGGAATCCTAGTAGACAATAATATGTGTACTTCATATTTTGATGGTTCAAATATGCAGGATGGCTCTGTATTTAGTTGTGTACTTACAGGACTATGCAATAAGAAGCATATGATTTTATTATGTTTGGAGTTCAAGTGCACCAATAATACTGTTGAATATGAAGCATTATTTCTTGGACTGAATAAAGTCGTCGATCTAAAGGTAGAGATTCTCAAGGTAATTGGTGACTCATAGGTGGTCACTCATCGAGTATGGGATACTATCCACTGCATTTCACCAAATCTCAAAAACTACCAGCATGAGGTATCATGGCAGTTGATTAATCATTTTAAATATTTTAATATTATTTTTGTTACTAGGCTTAGAAATGTTGCAATAGATGCATTAGAAAATGCAACTGCTAGAATGTCTCCATTGAAAAATGGTTTTTCTATTGAAATTATATACAAAACATTTGTGCCTAAAAATGTCAATAATTTACGTGTTTTCAATGATGGCCAATAAATACTACGCTTTATGGCTAATGCTGATGTATTCAAAGATGATGCCATAGAAGAGGATAAGCACGATCAGGCTTTGCAAGAGGCATCTAGTGCAACGAAAAGAAATACCATGCCCAAATGTGTGGTGTCCATAGAGAAGTTATATGACCTATAAAACCGATTTAGAGGACCAACCAATACAAAGACTCAGAGTTCAAAGCTATAATCTAAACAAGTCAATCTAGGAACTCAGGAAGATTCGGAGTATGTAAACCTCGGTACATGTTGTTCTCCATAGGAATGATAGGCATTTATCCTCTTATTAAAACAATTACATCAATTTAAATACATATGATACTTGTATTATCTAGCACGTCATTCACATAAAAGAACAAACCTTTCTAGCATAAATTAAGGAAAGATAATCTAGTGTTGGAACCCATCATCTAGAAGGAATTGAGAAAGTTAATATAATATCGCAAAATGGGAAAGACAGGAATATAGAACATTTCTAACATTTAAATCAAGGCAATAACCAAAATGTAAGCACAAAACTGTAAAATATTGGAAATGTTGGAATATAACATCAAGACATTAAAACATGAGAATAAATAGCTGAGTCATATCATTATGTATCAACAGCAATGGAAGTACACAGTGCTTCAAAAGGAATGCACTCAAGCCATAAGATGGCTAAAATACACTACTGAAAACTTAGCACTGGAAAGTATAAATTGTTGCTGCTGGAAACTAGTACTACTGGGAAGAATATATATGTGTGAGAGGTTGTTTGAGTGCTCAGACAGATCTGGTATTTTAACCACGGATTCTACTCGAAAAAACCATAAAAACCCAGAAATGGTTTGGCCATATTTTGAGTTTGGAATTTCGGCCCTTTTTGGGTTGCACACTGCACCCCTACTAGCTGAGTTAAGCACTCCCTGGATACAACTGCTAATTTTGGGCTGATGGAATGATCTATCTATTGCAATATCACCCACTCATTTCACTAACTGAAGGGTTGGTCCCTTCTCCCGATTCCCAATATCAAAACTTGAGATCTAGCTCCTCCATTGAATATGCAGCTGCTGCATGCACAACTACTGGGAAATATTGTGTTGTCTAGGAGGGATGATGATGTAGCCTGCTGATAGATAATACAATGATGATCCCAGGCTAATGAAGGGATCCTCGGAGTGAAGTATTAAACCCTCACAGGATTCCAAGTTGAGTTGCTTGGAACTTCCTCTTCTCCTCAAACCCTCACTGCAGAATTACACAATTCTTGTAGGAAATGTTGCTCCATAGGAGAATACATGGATGGCATGATGCAAAATATGAAAATGAAACTCCCATAATATTGTAATGGATCCATAGTGTGAAGGTCTGATCCCTCCACAATTTTCTCAACTGAAGTACTAAGAAAAAACTTCCAACTCTCAAACCCAAGTTCAGGAATGTGTAATTCCTGCAGTTGGAAATGCAGATGAGAGTGGCTGAAAGTGGCACTATTTTTCAGATGATGAATTCCACCCAAGAAAACCTTCCCAGAGTAGGCACTCAAAGTCCCCTATGGGTAAGGGTGGGATTCCCGCTTGGTAACACCCGGTGCTAAACAACACAACAGACTTAGCTAAACGGCTGAAGCGTACAAATAAATGTCTTACGACACTCAACAAAAAAAATCCAAACTCCCCTTTCCTATGATTGCGAGCCTTCCCTAGCCTTGGCCCACCTCATAAATGTGTTGCACATGTGACCACTAGCCTCCATAAAGAATGTGTTGTCCTCCATGATCTCCATCACTGCTGCAATTAATCTCCACTTCCTCCATCATGTGAGCATTTAATGCACCACTTCCTTCATCATCTTGCATTTATTCCTGCATTATATCCATCATCTTCCTCATTAATTCTCTATGACCTCCACTCTTTCTTCATTATTATGCTACTCCACTACTCCATAATGCTACTCCACTACTTAATGAACCCACATTCACACTATAGAAGTGGATTTTATTCATCTATTGGGTTTATGGGTCCCTCCACCCTTTTATTTACTTAACTAAATAAGAAAAATAAGAACTCTAATATTACAATTAGCTTACGGAAAATTTGGAATATAACATTCCTCCCCGCCAAAATGTTGCTTGTCCTCAAGAAACTGCAAAATTGGATGCTGCAGAAATCCATCTCCATCCTAAGTGGCATCCTCATATGGAAGTTTTCCCCATCTGCTCCAATGTTTTATGAGTCCCAAACTCCATACTTGCCTCTCTAGAATGTCTAGAATGGCCTCCAGTTGTGTAGTTAGATTCCTCTCCTCATCAGTGAGTCCCCAAGTGGAAACCATTTGTTGTCCAAGAGCCTCTTCTCTACATGAGATATGTGAAGTGTATTGATTCCTTTCCCAAGTGGAAAGTCCCAACTCATAAACTATCTCTCCAACCCATGCTATATGGAGTAGGTTGTGTCTCTCCATGCTCCAATCCTTGGCCTTGGTGGCCTTGGTTTCTCTAAGCATCATCTCAACACTATGTAAAGTGGGAAATAGACACATATGGATTGAAATGTGAAATTTCGAACCATACTCTCCCAATAGCAACCATTGCAGCAATGCCTCTTGCTGCCACACCACCTCATCATCATACCAAGTATGGTGGCCATACTCTCCTAAGATAATCCAATGCAGAAAGGCTTCATTTTTCCATCCCACGTCATCATTATGCAAGGTATGGGAGAATGTCAATCCATATTCTCCGAAGAGTAACCAGCGCAACAATGACTCTTACTACCACCCTACATCATCATAATGCAAAGCATGAAGGAATGATATACTGATTGACATGTAGAATGTCGCACTAGACTCTCCTAACAGAAACCAACATAGTCAGGCTTCCTGCTACCACATCGTATGAGTATCATGCAAAGTCCCAAACAAAAACATACCCATTGACATGTGATATGTCATGTGATGGAAAACTCTCTCAAAAGTAACCAACAAAACCATGCCTCCTGCTGCTGCATCTCATCGCTACGATGCAAGGTAGGAAATAGTGATATACGCATGGGCATATAAAATGCAATGTCTTGGCCATACTCTCCCAAGAGTAGCCAGCACAGACATGCCTCGTTTTGTTGCATCACCTCAGTACCATGCGAGGCATGGAACATACCAATCTAAAATATCGGGTGGTAACCATACTCACCCAAGAGCAGCCAGCGCATCCATGCTTCTTGTTGCACTGTGTCATAGATTTTCAAGTAGCTTTCCAGCCACTTTCTCATCATCTCCATCCATCCATCCAACTATGGGTGATGACTCATATCATGCACTAGCTCGGTATCCACCCAATGGAGAAGCTCCTGCAAAAAATTTCTCATACAATAACTAACCCCATCACTATCTATGGCCTTGGGAAGACCATGAAGCATGAAGACATCCTAGAAAGATAATTCAGTCACGAGTGAAGAGATGTACTATGTGAAAATGTCGAAGCAATGTGCACACCTCGACAGTAGATCAATGTCAACAATGCCATCCTCCACAATCTGATGACAATATTTGCACTTCATGATATGTCGAAGTGCATCCTCCTTTAGGTCCCTCCATGAGAACCTCTCACTGATGGCCCAGTAGAACCTATAAGGTTCTAAATATGTTGCATGTAGAAACTTCTCTTTGAGCTGTGAGGTGCTCTTCAAGAAGGCTTTGTCCTGATAATGGAAGATGTTATCCATTACATGATGTCTACCATCTACCACATGCCCATCCAATGCTTCATAAGTGAAGTGGTCGTCAGAATGCTCAAATAATAACTGGGCCCTCAAATCATCACTACTCCTTAGTGACAGCGATGTCGATCTCCATGATAATGCATCTACTGCCACATGGCCCTCTCCATACACAATGTTGAACTCATAGTACTACATTGTACTGATCCATTGTTGCTGCCTCTTCTGCAGTTACTTCTCCTCAAAAATATATCGGAGACTATGGTGGTTGGTCCTCACCCGAAATCTACTGCCAATCAAAAACTGTTGGAATTTGACCAATGCATGCATAATGGCCAATATCTCTTTGTCGTAAATATAATATGACAGCTCATGCGACAGTAACTTCCAATTCTCGAAATTTGTTGTATATCTTCCCTGCATTAGGACTGTGCTAATCCCATCCTCAGAAACTCCACACTCCAACACAAAGTGTTGTGTGCAGCTCAACAATGTCAAACTGGGATAGCTATACATCTTCTCCTTGAACTATTCAAGGATCCTTTGCGCAGTGATAGTCCGCTGCTCCAAACCAACAATGTGCTCTAACCCTTGGTCATGCAATTGCCTTGATGGCATGACCCCAAAAATATCCATCTGATGTGTTGAAATAATATGGGTTCGAAATGTTTGCATACCTTGGATCAACTGATGCTTGGTAACATCTTGCAAAGCTACAAGAGTTCCTCCAACTGGTGCAATTGATTCTCCAACTGCTGGTGATGGTGATGGCTGCTCCTCTACTATTGTACCAGTGCTAGTATCTGCTTCCTCTTCCTCATGCACCTCCTGAATCATGTCTGGGAATCTTAATGTTGAATGCTCAATACCATCTTGCAAAGATGCAAGCTCTCCTCCCACTGATTCAAGTAAATCTACTACAACTGGTGGTGGTGGTAGTTGCTCTTCGCCCGAAGGATCAGTGTTGACATCTTCTTTTCGCTCCTCATATACTTCTTCATCAATGTCGGGAAATTTCTCAATGGAAAGTGCCTTCGGTTTTCTTCTGTCAAACCTCTTTAATACTCTTTGAGTGAACTTCACATATGTAATCACTCTTGCATGTTTCAATCTGCCAAACCAGCAATCATTTTCTTCACCCTCAAGGTGTAGCACTGCAATATGAATAGCTTCCTTTTCTACTAAAGGTTGTAGTTGGAAGAATGCATCTAACTTCTCCATGCAAGATTTTGTCATTCTTTTGGATGACCCATCGAATGTAGGCAGAAATAATTGTACCCTCTTCTTCTATTGTTGCTGCGAGGTCTTCGGTTCTCTTTAATCTAGCAAAAATGCTAGAAATTTATATTCTCTTTAAATGCTCTAGATTTATATTTGTACTCTGCAAGATAATCACTCAGAGTCTCATGCTCCCAATATCCTCCATCTCCATGCCATTCATTTCCTTCTGCAAGGAAAGTGGGCATAGTAGGGCGTTTTGGACATTTCTGCACCGATGGTTGCTTATACTAATGATAGGAAGTGCTTGGACCTTCTCCATTCTGAAACCCCCTTGAGGTTTCCTTTTTCCTTTCCCTTCTCATTTCTTTGATCTCCATGGTGCGATCCTGCATATATCTTAAGAGAAGTGTGGAAAAAATCAATCCTTCTGCCATTGAAGACTTCTTCTTTTTCTACTTCTTATTCTTATTCTTCTGATGTCATGAAATTCCCACAAGTTGAGCCAAATATCATGCTCTGATACCACTGTAATATCGAAAAATGGGAAAGACAAGAATATAGAACATTTCAATCAAGGCAATAACCAGAATGTAAGCACAAAACTGTAAGATGTTGGAAATGCTAGGATATAACATCAAGACATTAAAACATTAGCAAAAATAGCTGAGCCATATCATTATGTATCAACAAAAATGGAAGTACACAGTGCTCCAAAAGGAATGCACTTAGGCCATAAGATGGCTGAAATACACTACTGAAAACTTAGAACTGGAAAGTATAAACTGTTGCTGCTGGAAACTACTACTACTGGGAAGAAGTTAATGTGTGAGAGGTTGTTTGAGTTCTTAGATAGATTTGGGATTTTAACCATGGATTCTACTCAAAAAAACCTTAAAAACCCAAAAATGGTATGGCCATATTTTGAGTTTGGAATTTTGACCCTTTTTGGGTTGCACACTGCACCCCTACTGGCTGATTTATGCACTCCCTGGAGGAAATTTCTGATCTGGGGATGAAGGAATGATCTATCTACTACAATAGCACTCACTCAGTTCACTAACTGAAGGTTTGGTCCCTTCTCCTAATTCCCAAGCTCAAAACTTGAGATCTAGCTCCTCCACTGAATATGCAGTTGCTGCATGCACAAATGTTGGGAAATACTATGTTGTCTAGGAGGGATGATGATGTAGCCTAATGATAGATAACACAATGCTGATCTCAGGCTTCTGAAGTGATCCTCGAAGTGAAGGATTAAACCCTCACAGGATTCCAAGCTGAGTTTCTTGGAACTTCCTCTTCTCCACAAACCCTCACTACAGAATTATGCAATTCTTGTAGGAAATTTTGTTGCATAGGAGAATATATGGATGGCCTAATGCTGGATATGAAAATGAAATCCTGGAAGACTGAAATGGATCCACATTGTGAAGGTTTGATCCCTCCATAGGTTTCTCAACTAAAGTACTGAGAACAACCTTCCAACTCTCAAACCTAAGTTCATGAATGCGTAATTCATGTAGTTGGCAGTGCAGATGAGAGTGGCTGAGAGTGGAACTAATTTATAGATGATGAATTTTTCGCAAGAAAACCTTCCGAGGGTAGGTGCTTGAATTCCCCCATGGATAAGGGTAGGATTCCCGCCGGGGAACACCCAGTTATAAATAGCACCGCAGACTTAGCTAAATAGTTGAAGCATGCAAAGAAATGTCTTACAACACTCAACAATAAAAATTCAGACTCCCATTTCCTTTGTTGCCCTCATCTTCCTTTTATGGTTGTGAGCCTTCCCTAGCCTTGGCCCACCTCATAACTACGCTACACATGTGTCCACTAGTCTCCATAAATACTGCACTTTCCTCCATGATCTCCATCACTGTTGTAATTAATCTCCACTTCGAGGAATTGGAATCAAGGTACCACACACTCCCCATAATGGTGATATCCATGCATGTTATTAGGGTGAAGTCTAATTTGAATTGTGAATCTAGTGCTTCACCTCCTACTCCACCTGAAGGATTCTTGTTAGACTTCTTGTGCGGAAATTTTGTTGCATAACACACGTATTTGTGGTAGTGGAAATATTTTATCTTGCTAGGGTATTTCTTCTTGCCATTATTTTGGCTGGATTCGGGTTTTAATTTGGGTATTCTTTCCATTTCCCTTCTTCCCCTTCCCAACTAATGAAAAATTATCTTCATCCTCTGCTCTAGATGATACTCCATCTCTGATATTTCTCTTGATCTCTTTTTGAACCAAATCAGACCACAACATTTCCTAGTTTAATAACTTTTCCCTTTCATTCACAGATTCTTGGTAGTTGCTCCAGGATTTCAAAAGGCCTAGAAGAGCTAGGCTTACCATATCACCTTTTGCAACATTCTCCCCAACACCTCCAAGCTCATCTAGAACTTGAGTGAATCTGGAGAGATATTGTGGGATGGTGTTATTTTTTTGCATCCTAATGTTTCGAAGTTTGTCTTTCAGGGTCAAATTTCTATGGTCACTATTATTTTTTAACAGCTCATTTAGTGTCTTCCACATAGCAAATGGTGTTTCTTTACCATGGATATTTGAGACCACATGGTCTCTCACACCTTCTAGAACAATTCTCCTGGCCTTTGCAACAAGGCTTCTTCCATTCGACTAATTTTTGTGCATCAAACTGTTGGGGTTTCACAATGCTAGTTTTAACATATTCTAACACACCATTATCATCAAGCACTTCTTCCATTCATTCCTTCCAGGGTTTTAAAGTTGAGCTATTCTCCAGGGCATTCTCCAATCCTATTCCATTGAAATAAATTCTCCTAAATCTGAAGAAAAGTTGCTACACTGAAGTCGCAAATTCGAAATTCATGAGGGAAAAATTCAAAATATTGGTTCTAATGTAATTTTAGGGCTCTCATACCATGTATAAATTTGATATAAATTGAAACTTCTCAAAGAATCGAGCTGAAATCAAGAGACACAAATTCTACTCTACTTATATTCGAAATAAAATTCACAATTTAGACAACATGCATAGACATGCAACAAGAAAAATCACAAGTACACAATGATTTCTAGGGGAACCCTCAAAACTGAAGAAAAGGGCTTGAAACATAGGATTGGTAGCCTTGGCTTCTCTAACCTAGCATAGGAGTGAATATCGTTCTTTTCAAAAACAAGTGGTAGCTTCATTTTCCACAGTTGCAGCTAGTGTCATATCATTATATTGTGTACTTGGAACTTTCACTTAATTATCAAAAGCTCTAAGAGCCAACACACTTTACGCATGTATCATGGATATTGTAATACTATTCTTTAAATGTTTATGGTATATGTTGTTTCATACATCCTAAGGTCAATGAACTATTTCGTTAGTTTAGTATATATCTTATTGAATGTGTGTTGTATTTTCTTCCATGATCATTATTATATTGTGAAATATTTTGAAAGCTAACTAACAATTATTTAATATGTGTGTGTCTCTCTTTTAGGATAGTTTTACTACTTTTCCTATAGAGGTTCACTCCCTTTTCTGTTGTGTGAAAGGACCTCTTATGCATTACAATTGATATTTCACAAAGTCTACTCACTTTTTGTCCCCAAAGTTATTTGTATGCCTTCTCATAATGTTTATTTTATCCAAGGCACATATTTAAGATCACAATCATGGCAACCGACCTTATTTCCAAGTTGGGGACCTTACTCCAAACGATGTAAGGCCTAATTGGGACTTCATACCAGGAATACCCCCTTCCTTGTTGTTGGCATTCAACAACATCAACAATATTTGGTGCTAGAAGGAGGGCCAGATGACAAGTTGATCCCATGAAGTCTAGTTTCAATCTTTCATATTCAATGGCTTTCTCCCATATTATAGTACTGAGATTTTTTTCTAAGGCTGCAAATCTGAAATTTCCCGCGCTAATAATTCATAACTTGTCAAATTTAAATTTTAATAGCAAGGGAAAAACGAATGTTCTTGAACACAACCTTCGCTTTCTTGAATTTTGTGATTCTTTTGAAATTCATTTTGAGGATATTGTTTGTACGGTTGTTCATTCTCACGCTTGAAGTCTTTGTTAAACAGTGGTGTTATACATTGTTGACCACTTCTATTCATTATTTTGAACAACTTTTCATGGAGCTTCACCAATATTTTGATGAGTGTGATTATTAGGCTGTATATAGGTATATCATTTGACTTAGAATGAAATCTGGAGAATTTTTTGAAGGTTTTCTTTACCGTTTTCTTCACTTTTGTTATGAGTTTTTTTATGAAGACATGGAATGGGATTTTATGAATAAAAATTTTCAATATCTAGTGTGCATTTCTTTGGAACCCCTTTAATCTGGATCCTTTACAACTCTCCTAGCTTTTCTTGGTCATGGATCACTTAAGATATCAAAGGAAGAATCTTATCTTACTTTTGTGCCTCCCCCTTCTCTCATTTCTTTATCAAATGAAGTAGTGCCATGTACCAATGTTATGGTTGTAAAATTTGGAGATCAGATTGTTGATCCACCTATCTCGTGCCCATCTTCCCATTATAATCAATGCATGTTTGACAAATCTCACATCTGATTTGATTAATGACATTGTTTATTCAAGATACACCTCTTATTTTTCATAATCTATCTCTTATGATCCTCTTTGTATAGATTCATCAGATAAAAAAAAATTACGAGTTTCTTTTGAATCTTATGGTGATCAAGTACAAGGTGATTTTGTTGTTCACGTAGAGGAACAAGAGACTCATAATATCTCGTATGATGATTATGTGTGGGATTCAGATTTTGAACAAGAATGTATCATCTTAGATGATATTTCATCCGATCATTCTTTCTCATATTCACCACCAGCTCATTATTCATCATTTCCTGTTGTGTTTAATGAATTTACTATGCTATTTTTTCCTTTAAATTATTTTGATATTTCAAGTCACAATGAGGAATGGTGTGGTGTCTATTTCCAATTAAAAGAAGAGAGGTTGGAACCCATTGTTCATAATATGTTTCATTCCTCATATTTAATATGTGAAGAAGGAGAGTTTGTAACACCTTGTGCTCAAGCAAATCCTTCATTTGATTCATCAAACCATGAAGAGTCCCTGGGCTTGAATATGAAATTTGATCTAGCCAGTGGCATTCTTAATGTATTCATTGATACATCTAGTGATGATTTTGCATCTTCATCAGTCGATATTTCCAACCCATCGGTATTTGATGATTCATCATTCGAAATTTTGGAAATTTGTCAATAATTCGAGGCACTTCAACCCTTGCTGATGGTTATGTCAGAATATCACAATATTGACAAGGTTACCGAACAAGTTCATATCAAAATCCCCTCATGAGATAATCTTCATGATTCGACTGAATGCATTGAAAATTTATCTCAAGACTATTCACTTTGTTGTTTTCTATATCATGATCTGATTTCTGAGTGGTTAGATTAATCTTACTTGGCAATCTCTTTTGCTTGTAATAAGCTTCAATCTTTCTTGACATTTTCCAAAATTGAAGGTATAAATGAAGGTACTTCCATGAGAATTGGTTGATATGTTTGTGTCCATTAAGACACAATGGCATATTTTTTGGCTCAAGCTTTCCTATTTACACTCCTTCCTGTCAATATTGTGATATCTTAATTGTGAATTATTTACACAAATATTGGGCACTTCATGATGAAAACTAGTTCTTTCCGACAGTAACTACATAAATTATAAAGATATATAAAGAACATTTTGTGAAAACAGGCTAAGACATGCCTTGATTACATTTATTACATCCCTTGATATGATGGATTGTGCAATCCTATGTGATAGCCAACTACACAACTCCTTGTTCAAGTGAATTGTGTAACCCCTTGAGACAAACACTTGTGTAATTAGTTGCAGAATCTAACTGTGCACTTCCTTGTGGCAGTGAATTGCACATTTCACTGAGAAATCCAGTTGTGCAATATATTGAGCCAGTGAACTATGAAATTCCCAGATATAACCAATTTCACATTCCTTGAAAATAGGAAGTGCACACTTCTCGAGGATAACCATGCTCTCTTCTAGATGGCAGTGTGGCACACGATTCCAAATTGATTATCTTACATGTGTCAGTTAACTAGGAATAACTCCTTGATTTTAGGCATGAACACCAAAAACCCTAACCCTAACTTTGTGAGTGATCATCTATATAAAAAGCCATTCTAGATCTCATTCTCACACCCATCTTTGGATCTCTACTCATTTTCATCAGTGAAATGATCATTTGGCCTCAATTGTGTTTCTTTTTCAGGTAAGTTTATTGTTTGTTGCTTTTTTCCACTTTTGCTTTTGCAGGTGTCATTTTTTCCTTATTTTCACATAAAAAGTGTAATTTTAGTCATTATTAGATTTTTAATGTGTATTTTCAGTCTTTTACACTTCTTTTCTAGTGTCGTTTCAAATTCCATGTATTTTCTCCTCCCGAAAACAATTGTTGTTGCGTGTATTTAACCATGCATGACTTCCTCCTTTCATTATCTTTCTTACTCAATGTCAATAATTGTTTAGATGAATCTCGAGTTGATCCACATCCCTCCTCCATTTAGTAATAATATCTCAAGACTTGCCTTCTATCAGAGAAAATTGTGCAAATCCTGGATCCTCCTTCCCTCTTCAACTGCTCATGGTGAAATCTTAGCCAACAAAGGTCTCATATTGCCCTCTGTAACTATGCATTGTGCAATACCAGCAAGAATTTTTTCCTCCTAGTCCATTATCACTACAAACTTTGTAGTAGGAAGCCTCTCTCTTGTAGTAATTGTGTAGTGCGCAGTCACAATACACAATCTCTCGCTCCTGTTGTCAAGTCAGGATCGCTCTTCCAACCTAGAAATATAAATTTGGATGAAGTCTCAATGAGAATATTGAAAATATAATAAGGGGTGAAATAATACAAAAGCCTTCCTATGCATAGAGGCGGAGCAAGCAACTTTGTCGAGGTACTAAACAAGCCCACTAGCAACGAATTAATCCTTGTGTTCCTATAGTGACTCCGTCAGGGTACTAAATAGGCCTATTGGAAGTGGGGAAACACCAAAGATAATATCAAAACTCTGACATCTTACACTCACACTTCTACATACTCCTAAACCCTAATCAAAATAGCTGAAGCTTGACTTGCTTATGAAAGTGTTAAGTTGATAAGAGGAATGGAAGAGACTACAATTCATAATCGAACAATGGAAAATAATGTGATATAAGGGATAAATAAACGCTTAATTCCAAAAATATAGGCTTAGTGCTTAAATTTAGACCCAAACAAAGAATTTGGATTTCTTCCACTGTGTCGCCAAGTGTTATAGCTACTACATCTCACCTCCAAGAAATTTCTCGTCCTTTTATTTTGGAGCCTTTTTTTGGCCATATAAACTATCATTTCAACTTGTGTCAAGTTTTATTCTTTAAAATTATAAGTGTTGTAACCTTTCACTCGTTCATTTCAAGCTTGTGATATCTTAATTGTTCATTATTTAAACAACTACTAGGCACTTCATGGTGACAATTAGTTATTGTCGACAGTAGTTGCATAAATTCTAAAGATAGACAAAGCACATTTTTTAAAAACACTTTAACGCATGCCTTGATGACACTAACTGCATCCCTTGATATGAGGGACTGTGCAATACTCTATAACAACCAACTGTGCAACCCCTTAAGACAGGCACTTGCCCAATCAGTTGCGGAAGAAAACTATGCATTTTCTTGTAGTAGTGAACTTCACACTTCAGTTAGACATCCCACTACACAGTCTCTTGAGCCATTGAACTAGAAAATTCCAAGAGATATCCAATTATGCATTCCTTAAAAACAGGAAGTGTGCACTTCCTAAGGATAGACATGCACACTTCTAGATGGAAATGAGGCACGTGTTTCCAAATTGGTTATCTTACATGTGTCAGTTAACTAAGAATAACTCCTCGATTTTCGGCATCAACACCTGAAACCCTAATCCTAACTTTGTGAGTGCTCATCTATATAAAAATCCATCATAGATCTCATTCTCACACTCATATTTGGATCCCTGCTCACTCTTGTGAGCACAAGGAGCTTTTGGTCTGAATAGTGTTTCTTTCATGGGTATATTTTTTTAACCATCACTTTTTGTTGCTTTTTCTTTCGATTTTGTCGCTTTAGCTTCCAAAAATGTCATGTTGTCCTTATTTTCACATAACAAGTGTCATTTTATTTATTATTAGTTTTTTCATGTGTTTTTTAGTCTTTTACACTTCTTTTCTAGTGTCTCTTCACATTCCATGTATTTTCGCCTACCGACAATAATTATTGTTGGGTGTATTTATGCATTCATGACCTCTTCCTTTAATTTTATTTCTTGCTTTATGTGAGTACTTGTTTGGATGAATCTCAAGCTTATCCAAATCCTTCCACCCTTCATTTATCAAATCTCATTCCTTGCCTTCTTTCGAACAAAACTGCACAGATCTCGAATCCTCCTTCCGTCTTAAATTGTGCATTGCACAATATTAACTAGAAGTGGTCTCATCTTCCATCTATAACTATGCATTTATTAATCCCTAGGCCCCAATTGTACATTGTGTAATCCCATCAATCAATTAGGCCTCCCTGTCCACTATCACTATGAACTATGCAATAGGAAGTCTCTCTTCAGTAGTAATTGTGCATTGCACAATCATAGTCCACAATATCTCGCTCTTGTTTACAAGCCCTGCACAATTCCCTCTAATACACTGCGTAGTGCACATTTCCATTGACTAGTGAAGTCACTCTGCCTCTCTTTCTCTTAAGCATTATGAAATCCCTCTTCTTATTGGTTTTCATCTGCTTCAAAATGATTGATAGGTTAGTTGATATTTTGCAGAACTGACTTGTTGTTTCCATGAGTGCATCTGTTTCACCAAGTACTGGAGATCCAGGACATATTAGTATTTCATCAACTACCAACACCATGCCTCCAACCATAAGGAAATTACCATCAAAGTAAGTCGTAAATATCATTACTAAGGATGTCGTGGATAGTAATTTGACAAGAGTGCCTATCTTGACAGGAACTCAATGTTTGATTGAAAAATATTCTTCTGTGACACAGTTGACCATCAAATATGTATTCAATTCAAAGGATTTCCTAGAGGACCTGAAGTATAGGGAATTATTTGAGAATATAAATCAAGTAGGGTTCCACAAATTTGCTTGAATATACTTTGTGTTACCTTGTATTGATGCCATCAAGTGGATACCACGTGATCTCGACACCAAGAACAGGGTACTCAAGAGTGCTAGTGGGAAGCAGCTTTTCTCTTACCAGCCACATGACATTCAATCATACTACAAGTTACCCAAGCATGAGAGACACTTGAATTACCAGTTCTATGCACTTTGGTTTATTTGAATGCCAGAGAAGTGATTAGGTCATGGTGGTAGGAAACAGCTAAGTTTCACTAGAAGCCACATGGTACCTACAGGACTAAGTATCTCATAAAATTTTACCAGTACCTGGTGGTTATGTCTTGCAAGATATATGAATGAAATAATACCAAACTCTTGGATAAATGTTGGATATTCATGCTTTATTTTCTTGTCACGGAAGGGAAAGTATTCAATAGGGAAAATATGTAGTTCTAGCATCTAAATATTAATTTGAACAAGATGAGAGAACCACCATAGTGCAAGTAACCTCAGTTTACATGTTTTCCTACTTGCTATATGGTATTCGTGCTTGTCATGAATTCTTAGTTCTAGGCTAGAAGTGGACCCCAAGAGAACTCCCTATCAATGTACATTGTAGATTGTTGTCAGAATATAGTTACAAAGGAGTTTATGAGAAGCTTGATGAGCGCCTCTTCATGGTATTATATCTATTGATCTTTGAGGAAGAATCCCCTTGCATGTCCCATGAGGCTAGGAAAGCAGTTGCGGAGATAGCATATTGGTTTTCTTCACCTCAAGGCACATACCTTAGAGTGTTCAGTTCACATAGGCTTCCACATATTTTTCCAAGGTATGTGACTGACAAAGTGGTCATGCAGGAGGTTGGCTACCAAATTAGCACATGTCTATCTCATTTGTTGTAGAAGAAGAAGAATGCACCTTAGCCCTCCTATTAGGGCCCTATATTACTAGTGTAGTCCCTTATTATTTTTACTGTAGCCCCCTTATTGTTATTGTTCTACCCCTATAGTCCCCATATTATTATTATTGTGCCCCATAATATCCCACTATTTTTATTGTTAGGTCGGCTAGGATTATATTGTGACCCCATGGACTCCTATATATAGAAATGAGTTTTTTTCATTTGTATCATCCAATAATTGTTCATTTATATAATCTAAAGGAGGTTCCCCCTCAAAGAGGCTGATTTCTAAGACGTTTATCTCTCTCTTATTCTATTTTGTGAGATGGTTTCATAACATTTGGTATCAGAGATTTGGATTCTAGAGTTTCGCTGCTTCAAACAAGTCATTATGGAATTTTTTCTATAAATATTTTTTACGAAGGTTCAGAAGCTAAAAAAAAACCCATTTGTGAATAAATCCTAAGGAACTTCATGTAAAAAATTTAGATCTTGGTACGCAATATTTTTGGAGATATGATCTGTGGAAGTTAGGGTTTTTACAGGCTCTCGACTTTCATCTTAAAGAGCTAACCTTAGGAAAATCGTCATAAATCTCTCTCTGAGCATCAGATTGGAATTCAATAGAAATTGACCAAAATCAAACGGACTTTAGTTTCTTGTGTATCAATTTCAAAGCTGAAGGAAAAAATAGTGATACATGGCATTCCTTACAAGTTCGCTCTATTGAACCAGTCCATAATTAGGTCATTGTGGGAGATTGGGAATAACTTTGTCTTGAAGAATCCAAATCAGGTCAAACCTATGGAATTGGAAATACGATTCAAAAAGCTAATAAATGACTGCAGATTAAATCTTGGGGATCCTAAATTAGATAGATACATCGGTCTCAATATCGAGCTCCTCAAAAGCAAGAAAAAGGTGTGTATTTTTTTTTTAATTGCATAAGTCTTGTTTGAAAAATCAATTTGAAGTGATTCCAAGGGCATATTGAAGCATAGATATCAGTATTGGGTTATAAATTGGCCCCTAAAAATAATTCAACGCCCATTAAGCCCTCAGAAGGCTCTACTATGATTCATGTAGAGAAAGAAGTGCAACATGATATATCAAAATTACAAGACCAAGTACAACAAATTTCGCTCTCGCAAAGAGTAATAAAATATGAAATGGAAGCTAAGATGGATGGTTTGAAGAAAGGTGTGGAAGCTAATATGGATGGTTTGAAGAAAGGTGTGGAAGCTAATATGGATGGTTTGAAGAATGGCATGGATTCTAATATGGATGGCATGGAAGCTAAGATGGATGGTATAGAAGGCAACATGGAAGCTAAGATAGATGGTTTGAAGAAAGTCGTGGAAGCTAAGATGGATTGTTTAAAGAAAGGCGTGGAAGCTAAATGGGTGGTTTTAAGAATGGCATGGAAGCTAAGATGGATGGTATAGAAGGAAACATGGAATATTTGAAGAAAGGCATGGAAGGTTTGAAGGAAGGTTTGGAAACGTTGCTACAAGAAAAGTTTCCTAATGGCGAAAAAGTAGTAGAGGAAACTCATGATGAGGACAAAAGAAATGTTAATAATGATTTCATAGACTCTAATGTTGGATTTAAGACCCACCATATTCCAAATATAGATATGATTAATTTTTATGGAAAGGATTCGATAACTTAGATACTACAAATGGAGAAATACTTTGAGCTCCATAATACGCAAAACACACAAAAGGTACGAATTGCAACCTTATATTTAGAACAAAATAAGTTTTTATGGTATCTGTTAGACTCCTATACCAATAGGTGTCATTTTTCATGATTGTCTTGATTGAACTATGGAATATGTTCAAACCTTTTTCTTGAGCAAAGGTGTTCCATATTCTTGAAAAACCAAAAAATCAAATAATTTAAAAAATGTAAAGAGGGTATACCCTAAAAGAAAAATCAAAGGGTAAGAAAAATAAAATGGCCAAAAAGTAAAAGAAATGAACCCCATCAAAAAGAAAGGCCAAGGAAAGTGTGCAAGTCTAAATGCCACTACTTTTTACTCTGATGTAATAAACAAATTGTGTGCAACTTGTATTTTATGCCACAATTCATGAATAGTCAAACTGCTTAAGCTTGGCTAGTTCATTTTTCAATTTCATGTTGTAGAATAGAGAATAAATATCTGACCAAACAGTTTAATCTTGGCAGATAAGTAGATAGGTAGAGTTAATAAAAGGTGCTCAACAGTTTAATCTGAGCCCTTGGATGGAATAAGTGTAGAATTAGATAGATTTTCCTTGTAAAAGAAAAGAAGATTGAAAAGGGTTTGCAAGTCTAAATGCACCCTAATAAAGAAGAGAAAATGGTAGTAGTAGATAGGGTAGGTAGATGGTGTTACAAAGTTTTATCTGATGAATGATGCTGCTAAATGTTTTTAATCCTTTACTTTCATCACAAATATTGAAGTAGGAAATACACCGGAAAATCACAGCAAGCAAAGTCAAAATCATTAACTTCCTTCATCACTTTCCCCTTAAAAAGCTTTACTAATTTCCCCCAAAGTACTAAGATTTTTGGAGATCAAAAGGGCTCAAGGCATTTCCTTGACTTTTGGAGGGACCGGACCCTCGGCCTAATGATCAAAAAGACCTAAGTGCTTGAGATAATTCATCATTATAATCATTCATCTTTAACCTTTTCCTAAGTAAAATCTCATTTTGCTTAGAAAAATTATGCAAAATTCCATAAAAATCCCTCAAAATAGCTTACTATTCTAAGTTTAAGTGTTGAAGATGAGATATTGCAATTTTACTTCAGAAAATATCACTTTCTTAGATGAGCAAAGTGTTTTGAGTTCCATTGTCCCTTTCTCATATTAATGTTTAACTCTATTTTACTAAATCCCTAGTGAAATGCCCTATCCTAAGTATATAGCTCCTTTTATATAAATATCCGAGAACCCATTTATTATAATGTTTTAACCAAAGTATTTATCTCCCAAATATTCATTAAAACCCGCTTCTACAAGCCCTTTGGTTAAAATATATCGTTATATTATAGTCCCGCCCCTATGATAAGTTAACTACACTTGCTAATTGATCATATAATAAAATATATATAAGAAAAAACTTTAAACATATAATTCTATATGTTTAAATGCAAAAAAGGATAAAAACCCGAAGTTTGTTTTTAAAACCAAAACCTTGGAAAGATCCTATGCCACCGTGGCCCATCCACCTGGCATTCCACCCTACTTTTCAACCATCCAATGAAATCTCGCCGCAACCCTTTTTTCATTATAAATATGGGATTAATTAGTTATCTGAACTAATTAATAACCTTCCATTCACCAATTAAAAGTTTCCCGGGGTGATTAAATTAAACATTAATTGTTTCAAAAACCCGACGGGCCCGCACCTTAAACCTTCGCTTACTCCATGTCCTTTTCCACCGTTGGATCGTCCCTCCACAGATCGACGCTCCACGTCAATCCTGCTACCCATCCTTTGTCAGAGTTTTAACGTGCGGGGGATTGGTGGTATTTGATCAGTCCTCCGTCCACGTGCCAACGATCCAATGGAATCGCTCCCCCTGCGATCAATACCACCTTTGCCAATAAGCGGTGTAGGGACTAACCGCTTACCGCCCGGCCCCCCTGCCCCACGTCAGCCCGTACCAAAGTGACGTCACTCCTCGAAAAACTAAAAACCCCTTTTTTTGACTTTGGAAATAAAACAAATTCGTGTGTTTTTATGTCATTTTCATCATTTGAACGCGACTGTGCTTTCCGCTACGAATTTCAAATTTCCACTGAAATCCACTGTTCAATTCGATTTCGCTCCAGAATTCCGCCAGACCTGTGTTCAAGCATCATCCTGCTACCGCCTGATACCTGTTAAAATCCAGTTTTCCTCCAAGAACAGGTATTTATCTTATAGCGCTCAGAAACTCCAAAAGAAAGTCCGTTTTCTCGTTTTCCACTCGGATTAGTGACTAAATATTATCACCGAGATCATTCCCCGAGGTTTTAAAACTCGTGAATTGCTCCCCGGACCTAAAAAAAGTGCCACCCCCCCATTAAAACTAAAATCACGCCCGGCCTGTGAAGGAAATCCAGAAACTCCCATTTTGAACCCACAAGAACCAAACTGGAAGCCCCGGCAGCCTTGAATGTAACTCCATTGAATTCCCCCCACAGAGAGTTAGAATATTTGCCCTTAGTGGATAAAGATTTTCAGATTAAAGACTTGCATTTTGATGAAAGCCCCCTTCTGAGTTATTGTCGCTGCAGAGACGATTTTTCGAAGGGGTAAGATGTCATTGGGTTGTGGGAATCCAATCTCCCGAGATATCTCATCCCCTCAGTCATTACTTTCCCGGAAATTATCCACTACTGTCATGCCAATTATGATCCAAATCAAAAAGCAGTTTTATCCCCAAGTCAAAGCGTATCAAAATCAAAGAGTATCAGTGGATAAAGTGTATCAGGTAAAAGTCAGAGTGAAAGGTCAAAACAAAGTTACAGAGCAGTCAAAGGTAAACAGTAAAAATGAAGTTACAGAGGCAGTAAAATGGTAAAAATAAATGAAAGTAATTTCACCAAAATTGAAATTTGTTTAAAGTGAAAGTAAAACAGTCAAAAGAACAAAAAAGGTGAAAAGATGAAAAACACAAGAAGAAGGAACATTTTTACATAAATTGCATATTTTAGTCATTTTTTTGTAGAAACTATTGTGATCAATCCAAGATGAATTTTGCAAAACTGAAGGCGGTTTATGTTCTTGATCAGATCATCTACAAAAACCTCTCTCACTTTTCTAACAGCTATTATGGTTTTGGAAATATTAAACAAAGTTGGAAAGCACTTTTTGCAGAAAATTACAGTCAAGTCATCGTTTTGCAGAGAATATTGTGGCCAATTAGAAATACATTTTACAACACTGAAGGAGGTTTTTGTTCCTAAGAGACTCATCTACAAAACCTATCTCAGTTTTTTCACAGTGATTTCAGGCTGAGAGATATATGCACATCTTTAGAGGCTATTTTTCAGACTCTGTAAAACTCTGTTTTACACATCTTTTTGTAGAGCCTATTGCGCACAGCTGGAGAGAAATTTTAGGGCAGTGAAAGAGGTTTATGTCACCAACATATTTATCTACAATAACCTCTTTCACTTTTTACATATCTATTACGGATTGAGAAATAACAAGGTATCATTGGACCCCAAGTTTGCAGAATTGTTGGAGCAGAATTCACAAAAAAAGGAAGCAGTTAGTGACTTGGATGCCTCATCATCAGCTAAGATTTGGATCAAATTCGAATTCTCCTCTTTGTCATCACCTATCCATACAAAATAGTGCCAAATAGATGAATTAGTTTGAGTGTCATTTACTTAAGTTCTATTTATGTAAAATAGTTGGAGAGATTTGTGAATTAATCTTGATATTTTTTCAAGATATTTTAGTTTAGAATTTGTATAAATACTCCACTCTTGGAAGCATTTGTAGGATTCTATTACTTCCGCTATAAAATTGAGATTTTCATAATAAAGATCACAGAAATTTTTCAAGCATCGATGGCTGTTTTGCATAATCGGATCATATAGATTCATGTGTTGGACTAATAGCCTGATTATATGCGTAAAGGTAGGAAAAAAGTATAAGCTAATTATTCTAATTTATATTAGTTTATAATACCATCATATCCATTTCTGAATAATTTACATAAAGGATTGAAACATAATTTGCTTAATTGTACTCTGTTTTCAAATGTTATTATTCTTATTGTTTTCTTCTAAATTAGCTATAAGCATGAATTCTTAATTGCTCTTGCTTTGCTAATTTAAACACTGTTGATTACTATAATAAAGAATTCTTCATTGCTCTTTGTTTGTAGTCATCTCATTTCTTTCTTTTGAACATGGTGAAAGATTCTTAGCTGCCTTTCATCCCTTCAAAATCATCCCATCCACTTTAAATTTTAAGGATTGTTCTCTGTCTAGCTATCTTGCCCTGTAATACCATCTTGTGCTTAGAATAGAAATCCAGTAAAGCCATCCTTTGACTCCATAGCCCAATGGACCGAAAGCTCTCAACCTTGCCCTTAGTTTGTGGATTCCACCATTTTCCCAAAACAAACTCTTGAATCTATAACTAGCCTAAAACCTTCCAAGAACAAAGATAAATCATAAAGAGAGAGCCCTCTCTGGATGCAGATTGGCTAGATTCTGCATCTAAAAGTTTGGTTTGTGGTTACCTCGGGTATACTTTCCTCTTACACAACTTCTAGGAAAACCTGAGTGATAACACAGTGGCGACCATACTGGGGATCTGAGTCATTTTATTGATACTATTGTTTGATTTATAAGCTATGGACAGAGTCTGAAGATCAGCCAGGTAGCCTTTGAAATTGCTTTTGCTCTGCAATTGCAAAAGTAAAAAAAAGCTGCTTCAGTCTATCTCTGATTTAGCTTATACATTGAACCTTAGTTTCAAATGTTTAATCAGACTCTCTAGTTTAATAAATCTTTGAGAAAATTTTAATTAAAAATCTTAAATTTCTTAAAGAAATCATAGAAGTTGTTTTGAAAATTCATAAAAAAATAAAATAATCATAAAATATTCAAAATTTGGTTTCCTAAAGAACTAACTTTTTCTTCAGAATTGTTTTACAGGTTTAGATCTGATCTATGATGGTGGACAGGGATCAGACACACAAAGGTTAAAATCATCCACTTGGCGACTCCAAATCCATTTCACAATCAAGACTCCACTGGAGGAATGAACCTGGAAGAACAATATGGAAAGATCAGGCTTTCAACTTGGATCTTAATCCAAGACATTATGTTCTTTCTTGTTAAGATTCAATATGTATTGTATTTTATATAAAGATCTAACTTGGTTGTACAGATAAAGTGGCTTTTCATTATGGCTGATTTTCAAGATGATCCAAGAATAAAACGAAGATATGCTCCCATGAGCAAAGATCACATACCTGGATTTCCACACAAACTACCGAAGGTAAATTGGGGTGAAAATCTGCCCATGTTTCAAGATGAGAATATTGATGATCCTTTATTACATCTCATTAAATTTCATATACACTCATCAAGATTGAAGGGTGATTGGCATGAGGATTGCCTCATGAAGATATTCATGGGAATCTTAGAAGGAAAAGCAAGGGAATGGTACGAAGCTCTCAAACCTGCAAGTTTTTTTTCTCTAAAAGATTTTCATAAGGTATTTTATGAGCATTACAAAGAAGATTTTCCATCTTTATCATTAGCTGAAAATTGTTGTGATCAAGCTGAAGATCTTATACATTACCTTAAAAATATTGATGAAGATTTTGGAAATTGGTCTCCTGAATATTTATTAGAAGAAGTCCAAAACTTTCATTATCAAGTTAAATATCATAATAATCAAGAGGAGTTAAACAAAGATGAAATAAATCAGGAGATAAATCAAGATCCACAAAACCCCTCTGTATTAACAAATGATGTTTCATTTAATGTTTTGAATGAAGTTAAAGAAAATAATCAACCTCATGATCAATTTTTAGATAAGAGAAAAAACAATTGTCATTCCAATCTAAGAATTCAGAGACTCCCACCCCCCCTCACCGAAGAAGAAATCAATTTGCTTCTAAACATGCAATCATCCTTAAAATATTTACATAATGGGGAAATTGTTTCTACTTCTTCTAATGTTGATGAATGTACAAAGGTTTTTATCCATGAAGGGATAGAAGAACAAGTTGATGCTCATGTTATTCTACCTTCGCAAAAAGGCCCATTACTTGATAGTAATCCTATTGAGAAAAATAATGACTTTCAAATAGAATGCTACCAATCTAATCAAGATGTATTGGGATTGTTGGAAGAGAAATATGCTGATCCAATGTTTATAATTGATGACATTCCTTATTCTGAAGATTTGCCTAAATATGATCAGTATGATGATAATTTTGATAATTTCACAAGACAATCACTAGCTATTTTGAGGGATGAGATATTAGAACTTCAGTTTGATGAGGGTTTTCTAAGAGCTTGCTTTCTTATTTTGAAATCAAGAAAATATTCTCCTAAACTGAAAATATGTGTTCTCAAGATCATCTCTGAAAATTATGAAAATGAAATCAAACTTTTGCATTCTCAAATTCAGTCATACAATTTCCGAAATCCTAAAGAATTCCTTGAAAATCTTCCTTCTCCAAAGCAAGAGGAAATTGTACTATTTTTTGACTTGCATATTGAAGATGATTATTCTTTCAAACACAAGACTGAAGAAATAAGTTCATGGACTAATATTCATAATTCAATTGAACAATTAGTCATTGAAGGCCTAGAAGTAAATAACATACATCATGCTTTTATTGATCCTATATCAGATTATATGGAGAATCTTTTGAGCCCAAATTTGCAAACATGTTTTCTCTATATGGATAAAATACATCAAAAGTGGCCTTTACACATCATATCATTTATTATAAAGGCACATGATCATAACATACTTCCAATTTTGATCACAAGCAATCAAGTTATCCATTTATTTTTACAGCTACTTGATTGGCTTCATTGGCATTTTTGTATTACCCGATTCAATAAGACTTTTAGTAGATTAGAATAGGTAAATGAGTGCTAATAAGCTCAGAATTTTGAGCATTTTTTTAGTTGTCAATTTTCAGCTAGTTTTTCATTAAGTTGGTTTGAAAATTTTTGTGTGTTGTTTTAGTTTCAGATCAGATTTCAGGTTGCAGAAAAATGACTATATTCGATTCAAGATTTCCAACTAGGAAACGCAGTTTTGATTGGATGATGACTTACTGAAGTTGAAGCCCGAAGTGAAGGCCCTAAGCTTCAGAAGTTTTACTATCATATATACAATAAAGCTACCAGAAGAATGAGATTACATGGTTTAGTTTGAAGACATTTTGAGGCAACTGACCTGCTGTTCTTGACTTTTCACAAGGAAAAGCCATCCCCAAGTGGAGCCAGTGTTAGACTCCTATACCAATAGGTGTCATTTTTCATGATTGTCTTTATTGAACTATGGAATATGTTCAAACCTTTTTCTTGAGCAAAGGTGTTCCATATTCTTGAAAAACCAAAAAATCAAATAATTTAAAAAATGTAAAGAGGGTATACCCTAAAAGAAAAATCAGAGGGTAAAAAGAATAAAAATGGCCAAAAAGTAAAAGAAATGAACCCCATCAAAAAGAAAGGCCAAGGAAAGTGTGCAAGTCTAAATGCCACTACTTTTTACTCTGATGTAATAAAAAATTGTGTGCAACTTGTATTTTATGCCACAATTCAT
This sequence comes from Pinus albicaulis, assembly GCA_034641835.2. Taxonomy (NCBI): domain Eukaryota; kingdom Viridiplantae; phylum Streptophyta; class Pinopsida; order Pinales; family Pinaceae; genus Pinus; species Pinus albicaulis. Next base: position 65,915 of record JAXQQM020080408.1, read on the forward strand.
GAATAGCCAAACTGCTTAAGCTTGGCTAGTTCATTTTTCAATTTCATGTTGTAGAATAGAGAATAAATATCTGACCAAACAGTTTAATCTTGGCAGATAAGTAGATAGGTAGAGTTAATAAAAGGTGCTCAACAGTTTAATCTGAGCCCTTGGATGGAATAAGTGTAGAATTAGATAGATTTTCCTTGTAAAAGAAAAGAAGATTGAAAAGGGTTTGCAAGTCTAAATGCACCCTAATAAAGAAGAGAAAATGGTAGTAGTAGATAGGGTAGGTAGATGGTGTTACAAAGTTTTATCTGATGAATGATGCTGCTAAATGTTTTTAATCCTTTACTTTCATCATAAATACTGAAGCAGGAAATACACTGGAAAATCACAGCAAGCAAAGTCAAAATCATTAACTTCCTTCATCACTTTCCCCTTAAAAAGCTTTACTAATTTCCCCCAAAGTACTAAGGTTTTTGGAGATCAAAGGGGCTCAAGGCATTTCCTTGACTTTTGGAGGGATTGGACCCTCGGCCTAATGATCAAAAAGACCTAAGTGCTTGAGATAATTCATCATTATAATCATTCATCTTTAACCTTTTCCTAAGTAAAATCTCATTTTGCTTAGGAAAATTATGCAAAATTCCATAAAAATCCCTCAAAATAACTTACTATTCTAAGTTTAAGTGTTGAAGATGAGATATTGCAATTTTACTTCAGAAAATATCACTTTCTTAGATGAGAAAAGTGTTTTGAGTTCCATTGTCCCTTTCTCATATTAATGTTTAACTCTATTTTACTAAATCCCTAGTGAAATGCGCTATCCTAAGTATATAGCTCCTTTTATATAAATATCCGAAAACCCATTTATTATAATGTTTTAACCAAAGTATTTACCTCCCAAATATTCATTAAAACCCGCTTCTACAAGCCCTTTGGTTAAAATATATCGTTATATTATAGTCCCGCCCCTATGATAAGTTAACTACATCGGTTAATTGATCATATAATAAAAATATATATATAAGAAAAAACTTTAAACATATAATTCTATATGTTTAAATGCAAAAAAGGATAAAAACCCGAAGTTTGTTTTTAAAACCAAAACCTTGGAAAGATCCTATGCCACCGTGGCCCATCCACCTGGCAGTCCACCCGACTTTTCAACCATCCAATGAAATCCCGCCGCAACCCTTTTTTCATTATAAATATGGGATTAATTAGTTATCTGAACTAATTAATAACCTTCCATTCACCAATTAAAAGCCTCCCGGGGTGATTAAATTAAACATTAATTGTTTCAAAAACCGGACGGGCCCGCACCTTAAACCTTCGCTTACTCCATGTCCTTTTCCACCGTTGGATCGTCCCTCCGCAGATCGACGCTCCACGTCAATCCCGCTACCCATCCTTTGTCAGAGTTTTAACGCGCGGGGGATTGGTGGTATTTGACCAGTCCTCCGTCCACGTGGCAACGATCCAATGGAATCGCTCCCCCCGCGATCAATACCACCTTTGCCAATAAGCGGTGCGGGGACTAACCGCTTACCGCCCGGCCCCCCTGCCCCACGTCAGCCCGTACCAAAGTGACGTCACTCCTCGAAAAACTAAAAACCCCTTTTTTTGACTTTGGAAATAAAACAAATTCGCGTGTTTTTATGTCATTTTCATCATTTGAACGCGATTGTGCTTTCCGCTACGAATTTCAAATTTCCACTGAAATCCACTGTTCAATTCGATTTCGCTCCAGAATTCCGCCAGACCTGTGTTCAAGCATCATCCTGCTACCGCCTGATACCTGTTAAAAGCCAGCTTTCCTCCAAGAACAGGTATTTATCCTATAGCGCTTCGAACTTCAAAAGAAAGTCTGTTTTCCTCGTTTTCCACTGGATTAGTGACTAAATATTATCACTGAGATCATTCCCTGAGGTTTTAAAACTGTGAATTGCTCCCTGGACCTAAAAATTGTGCCAATTTCCCCCATTAAAATCAAAATTACGCTCGGCCTGTGAAGAAAACCAGAAACCTCCGTTTTGAATCCACAAGAACCAAAATGGAGGCCCCGGCAGCTTTGAATGTAACTCCACTGAATGCTCCCCATAGAGAGTTAGAATATTTGCCCTTAGTGGATAAATATTTTCAGATTAAAGACTTGCATTTTGGTGAAAGCCCCCTTCTGAGTTATTGTCGCTGCAGAGACGATTATTCGAAGGGGCAGGATGTCATTGGGTTGTGGGAATCCAATTTCCCGAGATATCTCATCCCCTCAGTCCTCATTTTCCCAGAAATTATCCACTACTGTCATGCCAATTATGATCCAAATAAGAAAGCAGTTTTATCCCCAAGTCAAAGCGTATCAAAATCAAAGAGTATCAGTGGATAAAGTGTATCAGGTAAAAGTCAGAGTGAAAGGTCAAAATAAAGTTACAGAGCAGTCAAAGGTAAACAGTAAAAATGAAGTTACAGAGGCAGTAAAATGGTAAAAATAAATGAAAGTACTTTCACCAAAATTGAAGTTTGTTTAAAGTGAAAGTAAAACAGTCAAAAGAACAAAAAAGGTGAAAAGATGAAAAACACAAGAAGAAGGAACATTTTTGCAGAAATTGCATATTTTAGTCATTGTTTTGCAGAAAATATTGTGACCAATACAAGATGAATTTTGAAAAACTGAAGGAGGTTTATGTTCTTAATTGGACCATCTACAAAAACCTTTCTCACTTTTCTAACAGCTATTATGGTTTTGGAAATATTAAACAAAGTTATAAAGCACTTTTTGCAGAAAATTATAGTCAAGTCATCAGTTTGCAGAGACTATTGTGACCAATTAGAACTACATTTCACAAAACTGAAGGAGATTTGTGTTCCTAAGGGACCCATCTACAAAAACCTATCTCACTTTGTTCACAGTGATTTCAGAATGAGAGATACATGCACATCTTTAGAGGCTATTTTTCAGACTCTGTAAAACTCTGTTTTACACATCGTTTTGCAGAACCTATTGTGGACAGCTGGAGAGGAATTTTAGGAAAGTGAAAGCGGTTTATCTCACCAACATATTTATCTACAATAACCTCTTTCACTTTTTACATATCTATTACGGATTGAGAAATAGCAAGGTATCATTGGACCCCAAGTTTTCAGAATTGTTGGAGCAGAATTCACAAAAAAATGAAGCAGTTAGTGACTTGGATGCCTCATCATCAGCTAAGATTTGGATCAAATTTGAATTCTCCTCTTTTTAATCACCTATCCATACAAAATAGTGCCAAATAGATGAATTAGTTTGAGTGTCCTTTACTTAAGTTCTATTTATGTAAAATAGTTGGAGAGATTTGTGAACCAATTTTGATATTTGTTTCAAGATATTTTAGTTTAGAATTTGTATAAATACTCCACTCTTGGAAGCATTTGTGGTGGATTCTATTACTCTGCTGTAACATTGAGATTTTCGGAATAAAAGCATTTTGGAGAAATTTTTCGTGGCTTACTGGATGACGATTTAAAGCACTGGACTTGTTGCAGGATTCATGTGTTGGACTACAGTTCAATAAGTTTTTCTACCCTTTGTTTGAAATTTTATATTAGTTTATAAAACCATCATATCCATTTCTGAATAATTTACATAAAGGATTGAAACAGAATTTGCTTAATTGTACTCTGTTTTCAAATGTTATTATTCTTAATGTTTTCTTCTAAATTAGTTATAAGCATGAATTCTTAAATGCTCTTGCTTTGCTAATTTAAACACCGTTGATTACTATAATAAAGAATTCTTCATTGCTCTTTGTTTGTAGTCATCTCATTTCTTTCTTTTGAACATGGTGAAAGATTCTTAGCTGCCTTTCATCCCTTCAAGATCATCCCATCCACTTTAAATTTTAAGGATTGTTCTCCGTCTAGCTATCTTGCCCTGTAATACCATCTTGTGTTTAGAATAGAAATCCAGTAAAGCCATCCTTTGACTCCATAGCCCAATGGACTGAAAGCTCTCAACCTTGCCCTTAGTTTGTGGATTCCACCATTTTCCCAAAAAAAACTTTGAATCTATAACTAGCCTAAAACCTTCTAAGAACAAAGATAAATTATAAAGAGAGAGCCCTCTCTGGATGCAGATTGGCTAGATTCTGCATCTAAAAGGTTGGTTTGTGGTTACCTCGGGTATACTTTCCTCTTACACAACTTCTAGGAAAACCTGAGTGATAACAGTATCGATGGCTTTGTTATCATAAACCACCGGTCACTTGATCAATTTTTATAGAGGAAATGAGAGCACATTATGAGGATAAAAAGAGCAACACCTTCTTTAGCCAACTAATAAATCTCAAACAAAAGGGTTCAATGATGGAGCACATTGAGGACTTCAAAAAATTGAATATAAGGGTAAATAATATTCCACAAGAACATAGGATTGATGTCTTCATAGGGAATCTAAAGGATAACATCCAACATGAAGTTCGCCTTTGGGAACCTGAAACATTAGAGAAGGCATTCAGGTTGGAAAGAAAAATTGAAAGAAAAATTATGGCGACAAGGAAGCCTACCACTCACAACTATAAAGATGTAAGTTTTGCTACTCCTAGACTTCCACAACCTATAAGGTTGACACCACAACAATTGGAAGAAAAAAGAGCAAAAGGGATTTTTCTATAGTTGTGATAGCAAATACACTAAAGGTCATAAGTATGTTGAGAAGAAATTATTTTACATATATTGTGAAGAGGGGGAAGAAAAGGAACAAGAAAATTCGAAAGAAGAGGATATACACCAGGAACCAACCCTAGAGGAAAGAGAAATGAATCTGACCATATCCTATAATTCATTGGCAGGAATTACCACTCCTCGAACTCTCAAGATAGAAGGACATATCAAGAAGAAAAATGTAATATTTCTTATTGGTTCAAGTAGTACCCATAATTTTATTCATTGTAAGGTAGCCAAGGAATTGAATTGCTTCCTATACCCACTTCCAGAGTGTCAAGTGATGGTGGAAAATGGAGGAACTATAAATGAATTTCGAAAGTGCCATAATATCAAGCTAACCATGGGGGAATATGTACTAAATAGTCCAATTTTTTCCCTTCCAATGGGTGGTGTTGATGTTGTATTAGGAGTACAATGGTTACAATCTTTTGGGATGGTAGCTTTTAATTTTCGAGAAATTTTCTTGAAATTATTTTTGGAAGGAAAGGAAGTTGAATTATGGGGTATCGCAGGGAATTAGAGAAAGATAATAATCTCTAATGTCATGAAAAAACTTTTGAAGAGAGAACAACGAGGCATCGTTACACAATTATGCTCACTAAAAGTTCCAACATCAAAATCACCTGTTTCTCCAGATCTCCAAAAATACTTGGACAATCATTCCAAGGTGTTTGAAACTCCCAAAGGACTCCAACATATTTGTGATCATGAGCATGCTATTAATTTGATTCCAGGAATTTTTCCTCCAAACATTAGGCCTTACAGATATCCTTATGTCCAAAAGAGCGAAATTGAACATATGATTGCAGAAATGCTAGCGCTAGTATAATTCAACCTAGTCAAAGTTCTTTTTCTGCTCTAGTAGTATTTGTGCACAAGAAGGATGGATCATGGTGCATGTGTCCGGATTATAGGGAGCTCAATAAGCTCACTATTAAAGATAAATTTCTCATTCCTGTGATTGATGAATTTTTGGATGAATTACATGGAGAAATTTATTTCACCAAGTTGGATCTTTGTTCAGGATATCATCAAATTAGAATGAAGGTTGAAGACATTATGAAAAGAAAAAAAAATCGAACTCATGAGGTTCATTATGAATTTTTGGTCATGCATTTTGGCCTTACCAATGCACCTTCTACATTTCAAGGGTTGATGAATTCCATTTTCAAACCCTTCCTTAAAAAATATGTGTTAGTATTTTTTGATGATATACTAATCTAGAGCGGGTCTCGGAAATATCATGTTCAACATGTTGACAGGGTGCTCAAACTATTGAAGGAGAAATAATTATATGCAAAATCCTCCAAATGTTTCTTTGGAGTACAAGAGGTGTAATATCTAGGTCATATTGTATCTCAAGAGGGTGTTAAGGTAGACCCTAACAAAATTAAAGCCATTAAGGAAAGGAAATTCTCTACAACCATAAAGTAGTTGCGAGGATTTCTAGGGTTAATAGGGTACTATCACAAGTTTGTTAAGAATTATGGGAGAATAGAAGCACCTCTAACAACATCATTGAAGAAAGATGAATTTTCATGGACTCCTGAAGAAACTAAGGCCTTTGAACATTTTAAAGAGTAAATGTTCCAAGAACTGGTCTTAGCTACGCCAGACTTCACAAAAACCTTTTTTTTTTTAATGTGATGCCTCAGGAAATGGAATGTGTGTTGTTTTAATGCAAGAAGGAAAACCCATTACTTTTGAAAGCCACCCAATCAAAGTAAATTATTTACAAAAAGCTATTTATGAGAAGGAAATGTTGGAAATACTACATGCACTAAATAAATGGTGACCTTACCTAATGGGAAGACACTTCAAGGTAAAAACTTATCATGATAGTCTTAAATATTTTTTGGAACAAAGACTATCTTCAGAAGAGTAGCAGAAATGGGTCACAAAGATGTTGGGTTATGACTTTGAAATCATCTACAAAAAAGGGAAGTTGAATGTTGTTGCAGATGCACTCTCAAGAAAGGATGAGGTTGTGGAAGAACTACTTTGTGCCATTTATATTATCCAACCAGATTGGATAACTGAAGCAAGGGAGGAATAGAAGAATGACGAAGAAGTATGGACACTCATTCAAAAGTTGTAGCAAGATCCCAGTACATCTGATACATTTACTTGGAAAAATGATTCCTTATGGTACAAATATCGCTTATCTCTTTGTAAGAGTTCCCAACTAAAACAAAATATTCTTTTGGAATTGCACACCTCTCCCTTAGGAGGACACTCGAGATTTTTAAAAACTTACCACAGGGTGAAGAATTTTTTTTTTTGGGATGGCCTTAAATCTGATATTCAAAATTTTGTGGTGGAATGTTTGGTTTTCCAGCAAAATAAAGTTGAGACATTTAAGACCTCGGGTCTGCTGCAACCTTTATCCATTCCAAATCAACGTTGGGAGAAGGTTTCAATGGATTTTATCATAGGTTTACCTAAGTCCAAAGGAAAGAGTGTCATCATCGTGGTAGTTGATAGACTTACCAAGTATGCACACTTTCGTGAATTATCTCATCCATTTAAAGTGAGTACAGTTGATATTGCATTTATGGAAACAAATCAAAATCTACATGGAAACCAAAAGATTATTCTAAGCGATAGAGATACCATTTTCACTGGAAATTTTTGGATGGAATTATTTTCTTATTTGGGTACTCAACTAGCTCATTGCTCATCTTATCATCTTCAATCTGATGGGAAAACTGAGATAGTGAACAAATGTTTGGAAGGATATCTTTGATGCTTTGTATCTGATAAACAAACATAGTGTGTCAATTGGTTACCTATGGCTGGCTAAATGGTGGCATAACACTTCCTTCCACACTGCAGCAAAAAAGAACCCATTTATGGCACTTTATGGATATCATCCGTCGTCCATCACATCATCTTTAAGAGGAATTTATAAGGTTCAAGCAGTGGAAGATCACATCAAGCATCAACAACAATTTCTCAAACTCTTAAAGGATAACCTAAATTTGGCACAAAATCAAATGAAACAACAGGCAGATCAACATCGCAGCGAGAGAATTTTTTATGTAGGAAATTGGGTATTTTTATGGCTACAACCATAAAAACAAATTTCTCTCATGCAAGATAAGAAGGATAATAAATTATTGCCAAAGTACTATGGTCCTTACAAGGTATTGCAAAATATTGGTACTATGGCATACAAATTGGAGCTTCCTGCATCTTCCCGAGTGCACCTAGTTTTCCATGTTTCATGCTTAAAAAAGGTTATATGTGAAAAAATTCTGGTTCAAACATATTTCCAAAACTTGATGAGGAAGGAAATATAATATTGGAACTTGAAGTATTCACGGAAACAAGAACTCGACAGCTACGAAATAGATCAATTTCAAAGTATCTCATCAAGTGGAAGAACTTACCCACTGAAGATTCCACATGGGAGGATGAGAATTTTATACAGAAGCATCCAGAACTAATCAAGTGTTGAGGGGCATGTTAGGGCCCTATATTACTAGTGTAGTCCCTTATTTTTTTTAGTATAGCCCCCTTATTGTTATTGTTGTACCCCTGTAGTCCCCATATTGTTATTATTGTGCCCCATAATAACCCACTATTGTTATTTTTGTGCCCTTATAATATTATTGTTAGGTCGGCTAGGATTATATTATGACCCCATGGACTCTTATATATAAAAAGGAGGTTTTTTCATTTGTATCATCCAAGAATTTTTAATTGATGTAATATAAAGGAGATTTCCCCCTCAAAGAGGTTGATTTCTAAGGAATTTATCTCTCTCTTCTTCTATTTTGTGAGCTGGTTTCATAAGACTTCCTTTCCTCTAAAAATGGGATATTATAAGCTTAAGAGCTTGAAAGCTGCATAAATGGAAGCTAAGGAACTTATCAGCCGCAGTTTCAATGAGATGAGCTTCCATAAATATGATCCCAGAGGATTGTGTAAAAAACATTGTGCCAAGTTGCATTTTTCCTATCCATATGAGTCTTACTGTCGGGAAGATGAATAAAAGATAAATAATTTTTACAATGCTTCAGGAGCGCATGTGCCAAGTGATGAGGCAGGCCCTTAAAATGAAATTCACGAGCGGGATGTTGTTCAAGAAGCCAATCTACATTAAGTGCCCACTCCGGTCAGCATTTCCAAGTATAAGAACAAATTTGTGCACAATCTGAGTGGAGAAGAGCCTGAAAGTTTAAATCATATCATATTATTCATAAACCATCCATTACAGTAAAAAAAGTAGAAAGTAGTTATAAGAATTAAGGAAGAACCATCAGGAAGGAGAAAAGAGATAGAAGGGGGAGCGACAACAAGAAAAGGAATAGATGCAAAAATAAGAACAAGAAAGGAAGGAAAGAGAAGATGTGCATAAATAGAAATAGCTAAAAATGAAAGAAGAAGAAGCAAATAGAAAGAAGGAAGAATAATAAACCAAAAAGAAACACTTGGAGGAAACATGGCAGAAACAAAGAAAAGAAGAATAATGACAAAATTCGTTTGAGAATAAGAATAATAGAACCAATTAGAAGATGAAGAAAGTAGTAAGAAACAATATGAGGAGCTTGTAAGAGAAATAGAGGAGGAAATGCAAGCCCAAGACATATAGGTTGAACAAGAGGAGGACAATAAAGAGACATACATTGTACTTATTACAAAATAGATGAGCAGTCAGCCTTCACCTCCCCTTTCTAGTGGCCACATCCCATTCAGTGAGATGGGAATATCTCTTCCAGAATATGATTTTGTCACAGATATTTCCAACCTTACCTTTGATCAGTTGAAGAAAAAGATAGTGCAGGAAAGGTGGAAGTATTCTCCTAATGACCTAGTTCATCCTGTTTCTATCCACACATAGAGGCTAATTATACCCAATACTAGGAAGAATCTAATAACATTTACAACATCTAATGCAACTTTTGTAGAGACTGTTAGCGCTCAAATCTACCTTAGGCTGAAATAAGGTAACACTCAAGGCTACATCAAACCACGCTCAGCCTCGTAGCTAGCCCTACGAGGACAGGAGAGGGCTCTCTCCGGGTCTATCTCGGCAAAAGGTCTTCAAAGGAGCTGAGATGACTTTAAAATGAATACTGATTTTAGGCTAGTAAAGAGATAGGAACATTTGATTTTGATTTTTTTTTTGGGTTTTTGTTGAAAAAATGGGAAAAACAATTTTGGGTCCGGGGATAAGGCCAGATCTTTGCAGAATTCGAGTTGGGGCGAGGTAGGCAGTAGTCTTGATGCTTTTGATTAGGTGTATGAGGGATTCGAATGACAAGGAGCTGAAGAGGGCAAGGGAGAACATAGATCCTTCCAAATCGGGCGAAACATATAAAACTAAACAAATTTATTAAATGTATAATCGGAACCTAATGGGGAGGGCCTCATTTACTCATTCATTTAGTTTCAGAAGCATAAGAAGGGAATGGCATACATTAAAAATGAAAGAACTTACAATAAACTGAAGGAAAACACCATCAAGAACTGAAAGCCGCAAGAATCCCAACAGGTGTTGCAAAACCTCTGATCTTTCCTTAGCCAAAATATGAAAAATATGTACAATAGTGTGCCAAACTTTTCCCAAGAGTCCAACCTGTCCAACCATGATAGTGTCTCAGAAATTACATCGTATAGACCATCCTAACCCCTTCCCATGCCTCTAGGGGTAGAATTCCTCCTTCTAGGAGCAGTTTCAACCAATTCTAAACATGGAACTAAAATCTAGGCATCCAAACAACTTGCCTCTAAAAGGAGGGAAACTGATTCATTCATTCAATTTTCACTTTTTTGTGAATGAATCCTCTAGAAAAATTAAATAAGTGCCAAATTTACATCATGTACATCAAATTACATCAATAAAAACCAAAAGTTACATCCATAATCAAAACTGGTCCAACTGGCCGAAATTCTGAGCTGGAAGGTGAAAAATTGACCAAAAATCTCTATGCATCGCGCGCTTGAGCTCTATGCATCGCGTGACTTTGGACCTGTTTCTGGGGCACTTCTCGGAGTCCAAATTGAGCTCATGATATATTTTTTGAAAGCCCTGGATGTTGGCTATCCAACCCAAGTGGAATGTTTCAATTTGGAGCTCATTTACCTTGTCAAAAATCAAATCTCCCAAAACCTTTCAAAATGAGCAGAATGAGGCTGCCTCAAGGAAGAGCGCTGTTGCAGTCAACTTTTGAAGGTCTTCATCAACTCCAAATTGAGCTCATGATAGCTCATTGGAAATTTATTTCTGTCTAGTTATCATTTGACTCATCAAGAAAGTCATTTGGCCAACCAAACTAGGAGAAATCTTGATTTTCCCAAGGTCACTTCAGAGGTGCATCAATTCTCTCGAGGCAACGATATTTTTGACATTTCTCTAAAACCATGATACCTGTGTAAAAATTGAAGGATTTTTTTCTTCCTTGGAATTTTTTGTACAAAAACCTCTCTCATTTTTCCAAAATTCATCTTTTATTGCTCTGAAACATCATTTGAGTGAAACCTATCCCGATGTGTGAAACAAGGGATTTGTCGAAATGAAGCGAAATGAAGGGGATAAGGGGCTTCTAAATTCTTGGGGAAATTTTGGGAAGTAGGGAGGGATGTTAGGAAGCAGGGGAAAGTGGAACCTCAGAGATTGAGTGAGGGGAAGGGGTCCAAAAGGGCAAAACACAGGCCTAGCCTAGAAAATTGCCAAGTTGTGGCAAGAAACTAGGGTTTGTGCAAAAATGAGGAAATTGGGGGATCTTAGTGATGGTAAGTATTTAATAAGGTATATTAAGGATAGGGGAAGGTTTGTGAACATTAGGATACAAGTTTTTCTAATGATTTGACCATCCAAGAGAAATTACCTCCAAAACCCTAGGAGAGGGAAATGGACCTTACCTAGGCACAACTGAAGCATGAACAAGGTGTAAAATGGCTCTTTGGAACCTAACATGATGATGAAAACCCTCTGAGTGATGGTACACTCAGCTGAATGGTGACATGGACTGACATTTGGATGTCCAAACAGGATTAAAAACAAACCCTAGACCTAATACCTAGTGACCAAATTTTGCTTTGAAGACTCCTCGAAATGACAAAATTTGACCTTGACACTTTAAAATCACCTTGTCAGAGCATGTTTGATCACTGGAGGAAGGCTACAAAGGCTGACACTAACATTGGCTCCAATGGGGATGGTAGCTCCTAGGAGATGCCAAGAATGGCAGATCTCTGGAAGAGTTAGACAGTGCCTTATCCATTGGGCAATGGAGTCAAAACTCAACCACTGACATTATACAAACTGACTCAGACTCGGACTCAAGACTTAAGCTGAAAACCATAATAAACCAACATGACTAAAACATAACTGACAAACTGAAAAGATGCTCAAAACTGAGCTTATTCAATACAACCTACTCTAATTGTTCTTTTCACCACCTGATCAAGTGTAATGGAATAGCCAATGCAACCATGTAAGCATCCTGGCTTCTATCTTATTTCTTCCCAAATGCTTGCTTATGAACAACGAGAAATAACTACTGAAAGGCAACTCCCATGGAAACTTTGAACCAAGTGGACTGCTGATAAACTTGCAAAGCATGAATTGACTGGATGACTGCAAGAATACTGTGAAAGGATCTTCATAGACATAGCTATTCATTTCCATTAACACATCACTGCTCTGATCCAGATAATCTCCATACCTTAATCTTAAAAATTTTCTCACCTCTATGCTGTCTTTCTTTGGTGATTGCAGCAAGCTGCCAAAAGGATCCTGAATTTCGTGAATAACCAAACACTGTTGGTGATTACAAACAGAAAAAAATTCTCCTTCATCAATCTCCTCATATGACTGCAAACCTTGATGAGGGCTTTGTAATGAAAAATATGTTAAACAAGAGAATGAAGGCGACCTTTGAATAAGATTATCATCAACATTCTTTTCCGGCACATGGTTAGCTAATGAAGGAAAACTTTTACAGCAAACATCATCCCACACACGAGCAATAGGATCATCAAAAACTTGAGAAGACTGCTGCGATGTATCCATTGAAACTGTCTGACATCCTACTAGTTTTTCATCTTTTTCTTGAGAGATTTTAGGAAGATTCTACCTTATAAACTGAAATGCTTCGAAACAAAAGGGTATAGAATTTTCCTGCATCATCAAATCATGTATTGCATCTTCCACACCTTCATCTGTAATCTGACGTTCAATTTCATTTGGTGGCTGCAAATCTGATGCTACAGGCTGCTCAAGAATTTCGTTATCTGTCTCATCCTCAACATTAACACTGAGAGATTGTTGATTTCTTATAGGCTGCTCATTTGAATATTTACTATGCAATTTACCCTTCAAAAACTGAAATGATTCAAAACAAAATGGTACGGAGTCACCTTGTATCATTTGATCACATGTACCAGCTTCCATGTCCTCATCTGCAACTTGACAATCAATGGCACTCGGGGATCGCAAATCTGAATATGCGAAATCTTGAACAAGGTTTTCATTACCCTCAAGATGGTCCAGATCAAGGCTTGTTGGCAGTTGATTTCTGATTGCATGGAAATTGTCTCTAATGAACTGAAATGAATCAAAACAAAAAGGCAAAGATCCTTCACTTACTTCAAAATTTGCTACACTTTCCTCATCATTGTCATAGCTGATATGTATCGGTTGATCACTGTACTCGAGCTGCTGAAAGTGAACTTCCTCCTCGCACAAACTAGCTGTTGATTCGTCTGCAAGATTAGCTTCTGTTTGGAGAACATAATCATCATCATATTGATCAAACTGAGGCAATTCATCAGTATACAACACATCATCAAACATACATATCATATCAACAACTCTCTCTTCCTCACAATGATCTATAAAACAATCACTATGACAACTGGGATAAGAAACAAAATGTTTTGGGTCAGTCGCTTGTTCTTGAATGTCATTTTCATTTTTTGCAGTCATTTTCCGCACCATCTCTTCTACTGCGTTTACGAAAAGATCAAGCTTTTCCTCTGAAAGTGTCAGCTGCTCTGAAACATTCTTCTTTTCTTCTTCCTTCAACCTTGCCCTTAAGATCAGCAAATGAGCCTCTACATTCACTGCCTTGTTCTGCATCTCATGAAGTGTTGCAATATTCTTTTCTCTCAGTTGAAACTCCATTTCCGGATCAAAGGCACCCGGGTAGTGCAAGAGAGCAGATCTAGGAGAAGGTCTTATATCAACTGGCATCGAATAATAAACTTGGTTAAATCTGGCAGAAAACTGTTGGACTGTCTCCCCTGGCAGTCTTTTCAGCTGATTATATTCTTCTATAATAAGGAAAGGGTTCTGTCCGATCATCCACCTGTCAAGGAAAACTTTGACGAACTGCTGGAAATTTGAAATGCTCGCATCAGGCAGGGCTTTGAACCAACTCTTCACTTTGGCTTGCAAAGAAAGAGAAAAAAGTCTGATACTAACATCTTCGTCATCAACTTCAAAAAGGTCTAGAAAAGTCTCAACATTCTGCACATGTTTCTCAGCGTTGACATTGTTACATTCACCGTCAAATCTTGGTAGATATAGGTCATAATTTGCAGGTAAAGCATAAAGAACAGAAGGTAAAACAAGAGGTTTGTACCGATCTGGAATTTTACAAGGTGTAGGGGTATGTACAAGAGCCGCAGGATCAGTTTTGTTTTCTTTAGGCTCATCACTCTGAAGAGAGTCATCATAAGATGTGGGAAAATTAAGGAGGCCAGGATCAAAGGGAAACTCAGCATTTACACTTTTTGAATGGGTTGAGTGAAGATTTAGATCACCTTTCTCATACAACAAATTCGGAATAACCTTCAGGACAGCTTCAAGACCAGCGAAGAAGTAATTTACAAGAAAGCAGACTAGATCCTGAATACCATTCCACTTTGGATACCTGAACTTTGTGTAAGATCCTTCCATTTTCTCAGAGAAAAAGTCAGTCCTCCAGTGGAGTCTCTACTTTGAATTGGAGTCACCAGGTGAATGTTTCTAGCCTTCTAATGTGTCTGACTACTTTCCACCATCAGCATCAGATCTGCAACTTGATTTCATGTACTGGGGCAATTTATAAGTTAAGTGTTACGATTACAAGCTAGACCGGAGATTGACTGAAGCAGCGTTTATCTACTATGCACTCGCAGAGCAAGAGCAGTTTGAAGGCTACCTAGCATGACTTCAGGCTCCGTCTGTAGCTATAAATCAAACAACACTAACCAAAAGACCACTTCTTCCCCAGTATGGTCGCCACTATGTTAGCGCTCAAATCTACCTTAGGCTGAAATAAGGTAAAACTCAAGGCTACATCAAACCATGCTCAGCCTCGTAGCTAGCCCTACGAGGACAGGAGAGGGCTCTCTCCAGGTCTATCTCGGCAAAAGGTCTTCAAATGAGCTGAGATGACTTTAAAATGAATACTGATTTTAGGCTAGTAAAGAGATAGGAACGTTTGATTTTGATTTTTTTTTTGGGTTTTTGTTGAAAAAATGGGAAAAACAATTTTGGGTCCGAGGATAAGGCCAGATCTTTGCAGAATTCGAGTTGGGGCGAGGTAGGCAGTAGTCTTGATGCTTTTGATTAGGTGTATGGATGGATCAAAACGACAAGGAGCTGAAGAGGGCAAGGGAGAACATGGATCCTCTCCAAACTGGCGAAAACATATAAAACTAAACAAATTTAAAGGCAGAGCACTGGAATCAATGGATTCAACCTCATTTACTCATTCATTTAGTTTCAGAAGCATAAGAAGGGAATGGCATACATTAAAAATGAAATAACTTACAATAAACTGAGAGAAAACACCATCAAGAACTGAAAGCCACAAGAATCCCAATAGGTGCTGCAAAACCTCTGTTCTTTCCTTAGCCAAAATATGAAAAATATGTACAATAGTGTGCCAAACTTTTCCTAAGAGTCCAACCTGTCCAACCATGATAGTGTCTCAGAAATTACATCGTATAGACCATCCTAACCCCTTCCCATACCTCTAGGGGTCGAATTCCTCCTTCTAGGAGCAGTTTCAACCAATTCTAAACATGGAACTAAAATCTAGGCATCCAAACAACTTGCCTCTAAAAGGAGGGAAACTGATTCATTCATTCAATTTTCACTTTTTTGTGAATGAATCCTCTAGAACAAGTAAATAAGTGCCAAATTTACATCATGTACATCAAATTACATCAATAAAAGCCAAAAATTACATCCACAATCAAAACTGGTCCCACTGGCCGAAATTCTGCGCTGGAAGGTGAAAAATTGACCAAAACTCTCTATGCGCCGCGCTACTTTGGACCTATTTTTGGGGAACTTCATGGAGTCCAAATTGAGCTCATGATAGCTCTTGGGAAAGCCCTGGATGTTGGCTATCCAACCCAAGTTGAATTTTTCAATTTGGAGCTCATTTACCTTGTCAAAAATCAAATCTCCCAAAACTCGTCAAAATGAGCAGAATGAGGCTGCCTCAAGGCAAAGCACTGTTGCAGTCAACTTTTGAAGGTCTTCCTCAACTCCAAATTGAGCTCATGATAGCTCATTGGAAATTTATTTCTGTCTAGTTATCATTTGACTCATTAAGAAAGTCATTTGGCCAACCAAACTAGGAGAAATCTTGATTTTCCCAAGGTCACTTCAGAGGTGCATCAATTCTCCCGAGGCAACGATATTTTTGAAATTTCTATAAAACCATGATAGCTTTGTAAAGAGTGAAAGAGGTTTTTCTTCCTTGGAATGTTTTTTACAAAAACCTCTCTCGGTTTTCCAAAATTCATCTTTTATTTCTCTAAAACATCATTTGATTGAAACCTATCCCGATGTGTGAAACAAGGGATTTGTCGAAATGAAGCGAAATGAAGGGGATAAGGGGCTTCTAAATTCTTGGGGAAATTTTTGGAAGTAGGGAGGGATGTTAGGAAGTAGGGGAAAGTGGAATCTCAGAGATTGAGTGAGGGGAAGAGGTCCAAAAGGGCAAACTACAGGCCTAGCCTAGAAAATTGCCAAGTTGTGGCAAGAAACTAGGGTTTGTGCAAAAATGAGGAATTTGGGGGATATCAGTGATGGGAAGTATTTAATAAGGTATATTAAGGATAGGGGAAGGTGTGTGAACATCAGGATACAAGTTTTTCTAATGATTTGACCATCCAAGAGAAATTACCTCCAAAACCCTAGGAGAGGGAAATGGACCTTACCTAGGCACAACTGAAGCATGAACAAGGTGTAAAATGACTCTTTGGAACTTGACATGATGATGAAAACCCTCTGAATGATGGTACACTCAGCCGAATGGTGACATGGACTGACATTTGGACAACTTTGACAAGATTAAAAACAAACCCTAGACCTAATACCTAATGACCAAATTTTGCTTTGAAGACTCCTTGAAATGACAAAATTTGACCTTGACACTTTAAAATCACCTTGTAAGAGCATGTTTGATCACTGGAGGAAGGCTGCAAAGGCTGAAACTAACAGAGACTACAAAAGTAAACACTAATTTCTTAATGAAAAAGAATGAGCAAATGGCTAAGGAGTTAGGTTTTGCAAAGCAATAGATTGGTCATATCCTCCATAAGAATCAGAGTTTATCTTCCACTAATTCTAACATGGAGGAGACATGAGAAGAAATATTTGAGGAAATTCAATCATTGTGAGACACTATGTGACAATTGTTTGAGGAAATGATGATCATTCATAAGGCAGTGGTGCCCTTGCATGCAATTAAAAACCAGTTGCGATATAATGTGAAAGTATTAAAGGTAGTACATGCATCCATTGATGTGATCCAAGAATGGGGCACTAACTATCAAAATGCACCATCAGATTTGGTCAGAAAGACAAGGCAGGATGCATAATTGGAAAGGGTTGAGGTTAGGATTCTTATACAGGGTAATAAACATATCTTCACTTATGTGGCCAACATCATATTCACCTACTCATGACTGTATCATGGGTTGGACTCCTTGGTAATAGTTCACAAGATACCTTCCATCGGAGCATTTGCATAAACAAAGGGGATAAATGTTATCACACAATAAATTGAAGAATTATTGACTAAATTGAGGCAAGTGACCGCTAAAGAATATTTAGAAATCATAAGAAAAAATATTCATCAATTTGTAGTTGTACCTACCAAGTTGAATATGAAGTTGTTCTTATTAGAATAGTGTTCAGACTGGTTCCAAAACTATCCATAAAAATGTGATGGAGGCAAGAATCAGATTTAAACCAGATATTCCATCAAAGTTTGAGGACATAGAAATGAAATAAAAGGCTTGGTATCAATACATCACATCATATCTACAAATAGAAGTGGTTTAGCTCCCTTTTCCTAGGCTCAATAATGATGTATAAAGTTTTATCTTATTAGGGTCCAGCCACATTTTGTCTTATGTAATATTTCATTTTGAAAATAACAAGAAATATAAATGTAAGTGGAAGTTCAAAAATGAAATTGGGAATAAGAAGAGTCATTAGGTAGAATAAATATAAAATAATATCAAGGGTCATGAGGGAGCTCAGAGGTCACAAGAAGGCAAAACTTCGCCTCATTTTTTATCAATAAACCCTCAAAAGTTAAGAAAATGGCTTGGAACTTAGAATTGGTAGACTTGTCTTCTCTAACCTAGCATGGGAGTGAATATCATTCTTTGGAGAAGCAAGTGACAGATTCATGTTCCACTATTGGGGATAGTGTCATATCATTTTATTGTGTACTTGTACCTTTCACTTAATTATCGAAAGCTCTCAAAGCCAACACACTTTCAGGCATGTATTGTGAATATTGTAAGATTGTTCTTTAATTGTTTACAATATATGTTGTTTCATACATGCTAAGGTCAATGAACTATTTCGTTAGATTTATTATATATCTTATTGAATGTGTGTTGTATCTTCTTTCATTATCTTTTTTATCTTATGAACTATTTTTGAAGCTAACTAACGATTCTTTCATACGTGTTTGTCGCTTTTAGCATAGTAATACTACTTTTTTCTAGAGGCTCGCTCTCTTTTCCCCTTGTGTGAAAGGACCTATTATGAATTACAATTGATATTCTACAAATATTAATCACTTGTTATCCCCAAATTTATGTGCATTCCTTCTCATGTTGTTTATTATAGCCAAGACACATCTTTAAGATCACAATCATGGACACCAACCTTATTTCCTAGTTAGGGCACCTACTCCTACTGGTGTGAGTTCTGATTGGGACTTCATACCGGGGAGACACCCTTCCCTGTTGTTGGCATGCAATAATGTTAACAGGATTTGGCACTAGATGGATGGTTAGATGACAAGTTGATCCCGTGAAGTCAAGTTTCATTCTTTCATATTAAATGTCTTCCTCCCAGGTCATAATCCTGGGATTTTTTTCTAAGACTGCAAATCTGAAATTCCCCTCGTAAATAATTCATAACTTTTCAAATTTAAATTTTATTGGCGAGGGAAAAACAATTGTTTTTTAGAACACCCTTCGCTTTCTTTAATTTTATGATTTTTTTGAAATTAATTGTGACGATAATTCTTGTAGGTTGTTAATTCTCATGCTTGAAGGCCATGTTAAATAATGGTGTTATACATTTTTGACTGCTCCTACTCATTATTTTGAACAACTTGTTATGGATATTCACCAAGGTTTTGTCAAGTATGATTATCAGAGTGTATATAAGAATATTGTTCGACTTAGAATGAAATCTGATGAATATTTGGAAGACTTTATTAATTGTTTTCTTCACTTTTGTTATGATTTTTCTGAGGAAGAGATGGATATGGATTTTATGAATGAAACGTTTCAATATATAGTGCATATTTATTTGGAACCCCTTGAATCTGAACCCTTACAAGTCTCCCACATTTTCTTGGTCATGGAGCACTTAATATTTCAAAGGAAGAATATAATCTTTCTTGTGTTCCTTCCCCTTCTCTCATTTCTTTATCAAATGAAGAAACCCTATGTACCAATGTTGAGGTTGGAAAATTTGGAAATAATATTGTTGATTCACTTGTCCCTTGCCCATATTCCCCTTTGTTGTCGTTGCTACAACAGCCTCCAAAAATTTCACTATATTCGAATTTTGGACCCTATTATTACCATCGTATCTAGTGTCGCCTTACATCATTATATATGTTTCAAGTGTTCTGGAATGTTCTCAAGTGTATTCACATTGATCAAAACACATTTTGTGCATTTAATGGTCATAACATCCTTTTTGTTGTAAAACGACACTTTTTGGTCGCAGTTGCACGCACTTCACCAGTTGTACTACGAGAATGCATGGAAAGTATCGTTTTGATGGATAATTATCATTTTTCAATGTTACATATTTTTTATCGATGATTTGGTATGTGTCACGCATGGTTTTATGTCTAAACTCATCATTTTCGCCAATTGATCTATATTTGATACTTAGATAAATTTTGGTTGCACAATGAGACCGTCGAGGTTAGGAGTGAAAAACCACACTATCAAGCCTTAATCAGGAATAATTCATTGTTCAGAAGTTTTCCATGTACCCTTCAAGAGAGCAAAACACACTCCTTAAACCCTTTCCCCTTCCTTGTTTCAAACTGCGCCCTTCAAGAAACCAAGTCTCCCTTTGAGTGCACTCCTTCGACTCAAATAAGTGTGCCCTCTATGAGCACATGAGCACACCCCAAAGGCACTCAAATCAAAACTTAAACCTTCTGATGCAACCATAAGGTCACAATTAACCAAAGATACAACACATGTAAGGTTAGCATAATTAACCCCACATGTACTCTCTTTTCAATTAACCTCCTTAGATTTAATCAAACGCATGTGGAATTTTTAACCATGATTGATAACTCAATATTATAACCTTTACCTTTATACATTGTCGCATCTTCACCTTACCTTATTTCATGCATGGCTTCAACCTTATACAATTACCTCATTCCTATGGGTTATGGCCCACATAACTTCCTTATACACGCAGTGTTTTATAACCTCGGAGTTAAATATAACATACATACACTAGCAATCAACAACGCTCACCTTAAAAAGGTTCCACATACCCAAATCACTTTACATATGCGCGAAACAAGTTCTTGGTCCCCACAACGTTCAACCAATCAGGGCTCATCGCATCCCGGAAAACTTAACTTGCAACTTAAACGGGAAACATTACAATCGTTGATGCGAAGTGAGATACAAGCTCTGTCGTAGATCTTCGCTATATCCAACGGTGTACTATACCTCATGAATTAGCATCACCACTCACTTGCAAACTTAACTCCTTACCGATAACACTAAACCGTAAAGATTTTGGTATACGCTCTTGCGTTATGCCGACACGTGGTCACCCACGCCGCATCGCACATTTCATCCTTTACCACATTGCAACCAAAACAACATACGTGCGATGTCTTAAAGTTAAACCCTAAAATTGCCGATGTGTGATTTTTCCATCTGCCATTAATCTACTACATGATCCAACAATCCTCATGTTCACCCTCCATCTCATCACATCTTAGATTGTTTAACTTGCGAAGTCATCACATCTGTTCATCTCTCACCTTTAGACCTGTGATCTAATCACGATCGTCCATTCACCTTCACACGCTCTTATTTCAGCTCTTCTGCTTGCTTTTTTCTTTGGCGTCAATTCTTAAACCCTTGACTCTATGCTTCGATCCTCGCCATCGATTCCTCCTTTGAAATTATTCTCACTATTTCTGTCTTTAGTCGATTTTTGTTCTTTATACTGTCAATGCTCTACAATACAGTATTCTCCACACTACTCCTCCTTTGTTGTTTGGAATTATTCCATGTGAATCTCTCCTGAGCCTCTCTTCTGCCTTTAAAGGTTTTGATCCATCCTAAACTTATTATGTTTCCTTTAACACTATCTTTAGCATGAATACATAGCACTCTGTATTTCTCCTCTTCTTCAAGAATTATTAATTTTTTCTTTACTTGACCTGTACACACATCTATTGGCTTCAGACTAGAATCACCCAGATTCTACCCAGTCATAAGTCCTTTATCACTCAGAAAGACTTATACAATCATCTGGAATTTGTTACTGATATCGAATTCTTTCTATTATGGATCACTTGGCACATAACAAAAATGACACACAATCAAAATGGAATTCGATTTCTAATTAGCTAAATAAATGTACAGATACAAATAAAAACATGTTTTACAATCTGGCTTGGCCTGATCTACCTTTGCATGGCCCTTTTCTCTTCCTATCTCTCTGTATATGCCCGTAGGCTTACAATTAAATTTCTCTCTAAGAATATTATTTTTCCACCGTTTGTGCTTTTGAGGCTTTACAATTATATACAAAAGACTCTGTAACCAATTTTTGTTCAGATCTATAGGTTACTAAACAAAATCCTAAAAATCCTCTAAGTCCTCAATTAGTTCCTAATATCCCTTTAAGATCTCAACATTTAACTAAATCCTAAGGATCCTCCATAAATTATGAACTACTTTCTAATCTAAGATTTACAATATTTCAGAATATCTCAATCCACACCAATCACTCATCAATCACTCATGTTCGCCTACATTCAAGAACATTTACAAATATGTCTCTCAATATTTAATTAAGTCCTATTCTAAATGTCTCACCTAAATCACTCAAAATATTGAAAATTATATTAATTAAATACTTAGCAAAGCCAAGTCTTTTGAAAAACACAAGACCCCCTACATTCTACTAAATGTACAAATTTTTGGAACCATGATGCTCCTGCATCAGACTCCCAAGGTAGAAAATATTCATGATCTCCAGATCATGTGCTTCCAATATTTGTCCTCCTGGATCCCATACTTTGTTTTGTAGTCTTTATTTGGTTGTTGTTGTTGTTGTTTGTCGTTGTTCTCCAGGTCTCCATACTTTATGTTGCATTGCCCCACTAACTATGCTTTCAAAGTTTTTTATTGTCTTTCTCTTACTGCTTCTGCTTTTATTTCTTGCTGCTATCTTCTTCTGAGACACCTTCATCATCAAATATCTTATTCTTTCAATCTCCATGTCCAATTTATCTTCTGACGGGTGCTTCCTCTGTCAATTGTTTCTGCACTCTGTCCACTCATCTTCAAACTATTGTTTGTTATCTTCTCTTTGAATTTGTTGGATTCTCACTACCTCCCTTACATCCTTACCCTCTTATTGCTTCTTAACTTCTATCTCATCTCCAAACAACCTCTATTTAATATCTGCAAATTTACTTTCACAAAGTAAACTGCTTTTTGACTCCTTGAATGCAATAAAATTTTCTTCCAACTATTGATTATAATTACATTCTCCTTCATTGTTATTGTCTTTGAAGACAAAACTTGTTCATCCTCATACTACCTTTGAACCTCACTCTTACCTTCAAAAGATAATATGTCCTCCATCTCCTTTATTACAGCTTTGTTTGTATATTCTTCATCACCTGCAAATACATCATAAACTTGACAATTTAAACTCACCTCAGTATCCTTAGATGCTATAAACATCTCTTCTCATTTGGCTGCAATTTCCTCTTCACTATTAGGCTCTCTCAACAACTCTTCTAATACTCTAATCCCTTCTTTACAATGAAAAATTATAAAGTCATCTCTATCCTTTCTCATAACAGTTGTTTTTCTTTTTGGCTGCCCATGACAGTCAAACATCTCACAAGATCTTCATCTTGTCCTTCCTTCACATCTTCACTTTCTTCATCAAATAAAATACCTTGCTCAAGTTTACAAAAGTAAACTTCTTTTTCTTGTTTTTGGCTACCAATATAAGCCAAACTTCCTCTACTTATAGCTCTATCAGTATGCTGAAAAAAACTACCTCCTCTCAACTATGTATAAGCTTCCTCCTTAGACCTAACTGTCTCATCCTTCTGTTTTAAAACAGAATTCAGATTCTGTCTCTTTGCTTCCTCTTCTTTAAAAATATTCAAAGGTTGTCCATCATCATGTATTACATCTGCAAGCATACAAAAATTGTTAATTTCAAAACCATAAGGCTTAGTAGCCCCAACTGATGTTTCGGACACCATTGTTCCTTCTTCAAGTTCACAAAGAAATTTATCTTCTCTAACAACTTTATTTTGTTGTAGCTCAACTCTTTCGATTGAACATCTATAATCAGCTCAAGCTTCCTCAACTCGTCTATTAGTTGCATATCCCCCTGTTGCTTTCTCTTCTCATGTAGTCTATGCCACTTCAATTTTTTTTTCTCATACTCCAACCATACCTCTATTCTACCTTATTTCTCTGTAGCATATCCATCAAAAATGCAATTTGAAAATTTATCTCACCTTTCTCTATGTCAATATCTTCTTGACTTATCTTCTTTATGTTATTCTCCTTGTCATATTTCTCCACTTTCCTTCTGTTGTGGCTTCTCTCTGAACCTCTGCTATGACTATTAGTAGTCATTCTTTTGTCTCTTGTGAACTGCATCTCTTCACTTGTGAACTGCACTAAGCCTCTTTTTCTTAGCAACTCTCTATACCTGTTGCAAGTACCTCACCAAGCCTTCTCTTCTTGGCCTTTTGGTAGCATTGGTTCTCTATCTCTAGAAGCTCTATTTGAGCAACTCCTTTGCTCCTTGGCTTCTGCAATTCTACTTTATTCTGAGAACACTCTTGTCCTCTTTTCTCAACCTTCAACTAGATTCTTCAAGTTCACTACCACTTTCTTCAGACCATTCACTTTACTCTGCCTTCAAGAACACAATAGTTTCTTCTTTTATTTACAGCTTTCCTCTTATTGTTTTTGCTGAGATATTTATCCTTTGTCTACAACCTGCAAAACTCAAACCAGAGTTAAATAAAACAATACCTGCATGATTTCATAAGCATTCTGTTACTGATATCGAATTCTTTCTATTATGGATCACTCGACACATAACATAAATGACACACAGTCAAAATGGAATTCAATTTCTCATTAACTAAATAAATGTCCAAATACAAATAAAAACCTATTTTACAATCTGGCTTGGCCTGATCTACCTTTACATGTCCCTTTTCTCTTCCTCTCTATCTGTATATGCTCGTAGGCTTACAATTAAATTTCTCTCTAAGAATCTTATTTTTCCACCATTTGTGCCATTGAGGCTTTACAATTATATACAAAAGGCTATGTAACCAATTTTGGTTCAGATATAGAGGTTACTCAACAAAATCCTAAAAATCCTCTAAGTCCTCAATTAGTTCCTAATATCCCTTGAAGCTCTCAACATCCAACAAAATCCTATGGATCCTCCATAAATTATGAACTACTTTCTAATCTAAGATTTACAATATTTCATAATATCTCAATCCACACCAATCACTCATGAATCACTCATGTTCTCCTACATTCGAGAACATTTACAAATATGTCTCTCAAATTTTAATTAAGTCCTATTCTAAATGTCTCACCTAAATCACTCAAAATATTGAAAATTATATTAATTAAATACTTAGGAAAACCAAGTTTTTTGAAAAACACAAGATCCCCTAGATTCTACTAAATGTACAAATTTTTGAAACCATAATTTTCCATGCGCCCTCTTGACCCTTTGAACGCATGAGCACATTCTGAAGACACAAATCTTCACTCTTCAACTTTCAGATCTGTGTCATGCACCCTCCTGGGGCTCTTAAGTGTATGAGTGCACCCCGAAGGCCTAAATCCTCCATCCTTAAACCTTCAGGAGTGTGTCATGCACCCTCCTTCTCTCCCTTGAGTTCACATTGCACTTGAGAAGCCCAAATCATTCCCCTTCGTCATTTGGACTTGTTTCATGCGCCCTTCCTTAAAATCCTCTTTCTCTTGGGTGCATGAGCACGTGTCAAATCCCTGAAGCCTCTACTTCTCAGCCCTTTAGCCTTTCAATTTGTGCCCATGTGCCTAAAGCACCTCTTATCCCTATTATGCATGTTGATAAGGCATCAACAAAAAAATTGCATAAAACATGGTAGAATAGGATATTTTTATGGTGATGGTTTCTTGTCATAAGTGGTTGTGGGTACAGGTATTTCAAGAACAACTTGGAAAGAGCACATGAGGAATATTGGGCAAAGAGAACAAACAAAGGAAGCATTGAAATAACAAAGAACACATTAAAATTATGATGATAAAAGAATCTTGAATACTCCATTAGATCAAAGACCCTTTGGAGGGTGATCAATGATCATAAGTTGCATGAATAATGAAGACATGAGTGGAAAATTTGTCTCCATTAAATAAAGTCCATGTCATCAGTCATTATTAGTCCTAGTCATCAAGGATAGTGACATGTCACATCTACATCGCATGATGATGTGAAAGTTATGATATAATGATGTAATCATTGTAAAGACAAATAAGTAGAATTCCAAGGGTTATGTCTGGAAAAAAGAGTCATGGAAGTCCAAAATACATGTAACACCAATAGTCATATGTAATTCCAAAAGTCATTTGGAAGTCCAAAGGTTGTAGAAGTCCAAAGGTCATTATGAATTGGAAATTCAAAAGTCACGAGGATGTGAAAGGTCATGCCTCAAGTTGTAAAAGGATCTTCATTTCTCATGTAAGGAAATTTTAACCTTGAATTCTCACACAATGAATTAGAGATACATAGTTAAAACTTTTGGGGAGAAATTAGTGGCTCTAATGCTCCACTATTGCATCTAGTGATGCTCATTGTATTTATGTATCTTGGGACTTTTTCTTAATATTGAAGCCTTCAAGGCTAGCACATTTTCACACATGGATTGTGGATGTTTATAAGACTATTATTTGGGAGTTTGTGATTCATGTTTTCTTTCACATGTATTGGAGTAATTGAACTATTTCGGTGACTTTGGTGCTCGCCCATTGGAAATGTATTGTAATGTTATAACAATCTCCGCACCTATGTGAACTAGTTCGCTTGATGTTAGATGAGTATTTCTCATTCATGTGTGTCTCCATTAGGGTAGTACTATTACTTCTCTCTTAGAGGCTCACATTATTTCCCCATTTTCAGTAATAGAACCTTGATACATATATAATTGAACATTCAAAAGGCACACCCGCTTGCTTGTTCAAAAGAAAATTTTTGCTTCTCTCTCGTGCTAACAGCTAAAGCCAAGTCATATATTTAAGTAAATGACAGTCGGGTTGTATTATGGATGGAACTCCTATACCAATGGTGTGAGGTCTAATTGGAACCTCATATCGGGGGGATCCTTGTATGTTTGTAGTATCTAGCATCGTCAATATGTTTGCGCTAGAAGGAGGGAAACTAATTTTTTATGGCTGATAACTCCACATACCCTAACTATTTATCTTATGGAAAAGGTAGCAACGTTCTGAGAAACATTACAAATCCTATTCCTGAAGTAGGAGGGTCTTCTCAACCTAGTCCGCAGTTGACATATGAGGTTACCTACGAAAAAAATTTGGGCACTTCGACCTATAAACTATCTCTTGAAGAGTTAGCAGAGTCCTCATAGGGTATATTTCATCAAGAGCTACTTCCACCTATTAACGAAGGGTACGAGGAAGACACTATTATTTCTTATGGATTTTTTTAATTCAGTGATGGTTTAGATAGTCAAGGATAGGCTCCTCGGATTATAAAAAGGAAGATGAACCCAAAGATGAAGAAATGGCCGACCAGGAACTGGATTGGATGACCCAAGGGCCTCTCTCTCTTCCATATAATCTTCATAAGATGCCCAAACATCCAGAAATTTTGTTATCAAATTTTTATCTAGATAAGAAGGCAAAGGTAGAAGATCACATTGATGATTTCTACATGAATCTATGGATTTTGGAATTAAGGTACGATGATATTGCTTGCGAGATTTTTTCTTTTACATTAGAGGGTAGAGCAACAACATCATACCATGGTATGCCTATCAATTTAGTCCATAGTTGGAGGGAGTTTAAGAATTTATTTCTGGATAAATTTTTTGATGACAATAATCATACCATGTTATTGAAATAACTCAGAAACAGTAAGATGGGGAAGAAGGAGAAAGTGAAATACAATCAAAAGTTCAGTCGTATATTGAAAATTTTTCCCCCAGATACGGAACCACATTATTTGATTACTATTTATTATTACATAACTTCCTTGCCCACTAATATTTCCCCATTCGTTAAAAGAGCTACAAAGGAAACATTGCCACAAAACTTTGCAAAAGCAAGCCTCGTTGATAAGGACTTTCTTGTTATTGGAGTTATCACTGATGAAAATGAATCAAAATACTCCAAGAAAACCAGTAGAGTGTCTCAGCCTTCTTCAAGTAAGGCTAAATAAAAGGACTCATTAGATATTGAAATCTTGACCTGAACAGTGAAGGCACTTACTAATGAAATTTTGGAACTAAAGAGAAGTTAAAGTGAGACTTCTACTAGGAGAAAACCTCCCCAGTATTTCTCGTTTCAAACGAATAATAGTAATAAAAACAAAAATCATCCTTCCAAGTCTATTCAGATTTTTAATTTTGTGTTGAATATAAAGAGTATGCGTATGGAAAACTATGTCAGACATTGGATAAGCCAGTGCTCCCTGTGTGTTTCATGACATGTGCATAACTGCCTCTCGTGGATTCGTTAACTCTGGTGATGCATCCATTTACTAACACCTACATGTTTTTTTGTAATGGAAATCATGATTCCAACAAGTGGTATCAGAGCCAAAGGTCTCTAGTTTGAATCACACCTAGCTCACGCTAAGGGGAGATTGTTGGACATTGGATAAGCCAATGTTCCGTGTGTGTTTCCTAACATGTGCTTAACTGCCTATCATGGATCCATTAACTCTGGAGATGTGTTTATTTACTAATACCTGTGGATTTTGGTGTAATGAAAATCGTGATTCCAAAAAAATATTGTTCTTTTAACTAGGAATATCATTCAAAAAAGACATTCCTACAGTGGAACCACAACATAAAAGCTTTGGCCACACCCATTATAGATAATCTATTAGAAAATGAGTAGATGGAACAAACTAAAGAAATAGAAGAACCTGCAGCAGCTAAATAAAGTATTGGTATTAGACATACAGTAAACACTTTTGAATGTATCTTAAATGCTGACAAGAAGAGTGTTGATGCACTGCCACAAAGTGAGGCCCCCCCTCAAAACAAAAATTGTCAATATAGTTTAATAAGTAAAGATCCCATCTCTGAACAAGGCATAATGAGAAAACAAATAAAGGAGAAATTGTTAAGAAGGATCTCACCACCGGTCAATCCTTCCCAAAATGCACATAGTAAGTATGGAATGGTAACTAATTCCAAAGCACTTCCTCCAGTAACAAGAGTACGTCCATCACTCTATAAGTTTCAAAAAAAGCCACTGCTCCAGATACTTTAGCACTGCCTGTTAAAGGTGAAACAATTGAGTATAACATAGTTGAATATTTGAAGAGGGATCGAGCCAATATTTCCATCTTTGAGCTCTCTAAGATAGCAAGCTAGTGTGAACTACTTATCCAAGCCTTTTCACATCCTTCGCTAGGTGATAAAGCTTCTTCCTCTCAAAAGGTGTTTGGTAAGTCTTCTAGTTCCCTTGAATTTGTAGTTAATGTTGTAGCATTAGATGATAACTCTCTTTGCCCTCCATTTTTATTAACTTTTAAAAAATTTAATTATAATTTCCATAATTGTTTAGTCGATTCTGGTGCATCTGTAAATGAAATGTCGTTATATGTTGCCAAGAAAATAAATTATAAATGGGACAAAATCGATGCAAAAATTATTCAACTGGATAGATCTCTCGTCCAGCCTATTGGTGAACTCAATAATGTCCTTATTATATTATTATTTTATCACTGATTTCACCAATGTAAAAATTGTAGTTGTGGACATCCCTAAATCCTATTGCATACTCCTCAGCAGAGACTGGTCTAGCAAATTACAAGGATATTTTGCTACATACAGGTCACCTTTATGGCTTTAATACAAGGGAAGGAATAACTATATTCGAGTGGATAGTGAGCCATACATGAAATACATCGTAACATCCCTTGGGAGCCACAATGAACTTATTTCTTTTTCCAATATGATTTTTGGGAATTATTTTCTAGAAAATAACCATGGGTGTTATCAAACACAACCATCACCTATTCCACCAGATACGCAATTGGAGCTCCTTCCTTTTTCTCCAACGGGTGTAAATTAATAATATAATATAGATTTACATAGTAATATTGATAATAGTATAGGAGGAATCCTAGTAGATAATAATATGTGGACTTTATATTTTGATGGTTCAAATATGCAGGATGGCTCTGTATTTAGTTGTGTACTTATAGACCTATGCAATAAGAAGCATATGATTTTATTATGTTTGGATTTCAAGTGCACCAATAATATTGTTGAATATGAAGCATTATTTCTTGGACTGAAGAAAGTCGTCGATCTAAAGGTAGAGATTCTCAAGGTAATTGGTGACTCATAGGTGGTCACTCATCGAGTATGGGATACCATCCACTGCATTTCACTGAATCTCAAAAACTACTAGCATGAGGTATCATAGCAGTTGATTAATCATTTTAAATATTTTAATATTATTTTTGTTACTAGGCTTAGAAATGTTGCAGTAGATGCATTAAAAATGCAACTGCTAGGATGTCTCCATTGAAAAATGGTTTTTCTATTTAAATTATATACAAAACATTTGTTCCTGAAAATGTCACTAATTTACGTTTTTTCAATGATGACCAATAAATACTACACTTTATGGCTTATGATGATGTATTCAAAGATGATGCCATAGAAGAGGATAAGCACGATCAGGCTTTGTAGGAGGCATCTAGTGAAATGAAAAGAAATACTATGCCCAAAGGTGTGGTGTCCATAGAGAAGTTATATGACCTATAAAACCGATTTAGAGGACCAACCAATACAAAGACTCAGAGTTCAAAGCTATAATCTAGACAATTCAATCTAGGAACTCAGGAAGATTCGAAGTATGTAAACCTCGGTACATGTTGTTCTCCATAGGAACGATAGGCATTTATCCTCTTATTAAAACAATTACGTCAATTTAAATATATATGATACTTGTACTATCTAGCACGTCATTCACATAAAAGAACAAACCTTTCTAGTAGAAATTAAGGAAAGATAATCTATTGTTGGAACCCATCATCCAGAAGGAATTGAGAAAGTTAATGTAATATCGCAAAATAGGAAATACAGGAATATAGAACATTTATAACATTTAAATCAAGGCAATAACATAAATGTAAGCACAAAACTATAAAACACTGGAAATGTCAGAATATAACATCAAGACATTAAAACATGACAAGAAATAGTTGAGTCATATCATTATGTATCAACAGCAATGGAAGTACACAATGCTCCAAAAGGAATGCACTCAGGCCATAAGATGGCTAAAATACACTACTGAAAACTTAGAACTGGAAAGTATAAACTATTGCTGCTGGAAACTACTACTGCTGGGAAGAAGATCTATGTGTGAGAGGTTGTTTGAGTGCTCAGATAGATCTGGTATTTTAACCATGGATTCTACTTGAAAAAACCATAAAAACCCAGAAATGGTTTGGCCAGATTTTGAGTTTGGAATTTTGGCCCTTTTTGGGTTGCACATTGCACCCCTACTGGCTGAGTTACACACTCCCTGGAGAAAACTATTGATCTAGGGCTGAAGGAATGATCTATCTGCTACAATAGCACCCACTCATTTCACTAACTGAAGGGTTGGTCCCTTCTCCCAATTCCCAATATCAAAACTTGAGATCTAGCTCCTCCACTGAATATGCAGTTGTTGCATGCACAACTGCTGGGAAATATTGCGTTGTCTAGGAGGGATGATGATGTAGCCTTCTGATAGATAATACTATGATGATCCTAGGCTAATGAAGGGATCCTCGGAATGAAGTATTAAACCTTCACAGGATTCCAAGTTGAGTTGCTTGGAACTTCCTCTTCTCCTCAAACCCTCACAATAGAATTACGTAATTCTTGTAGGAAATGTTGCTCCATAGGAGAATATATGGATGGCATGATGCCAAATATGAAAATGAAACTCCCAGAATACTGTAATGGATCCATAGTGTGAAGGTCTGATCCCTCCACAAGTTTCTCAACTGAAGTACTAAGAACAACCTTCCAACTCTCAAACCCAAGTTCAGGAATGTGTAATTCCTGCAGTTGGAAATGCAGGTGAGAGTGGCTGAAAGTGGCACTATTTTTCAGATGATGAATTCCACCCAAGAAAACCTTCCCAGAGTAGGCACTCAAAGTCCCCTATGGGTAAGGGTGGGATTCCCGCTTGGTAACACCCGGTGCTAAACAACACAACAGACTTAGCTAAACGGCTGAAGCGTACAAATAAATGTCTTACGACACTCAACAAAAAAAATCAAAACTCCCCTTTCCTATGATTGCGAGCCTTCCCTAGCCTTGGCCCACCTCATAAATGCGTTGCACATGTGACCACTAGCCTCCATAAAGAATGTGTTGTCCTCCATGATCTCCATCACTGCTGCAATTAATCTCCACTTCCTCCATCATGTGAGCATTTAATGCACCACTTCCTTCATCATCTTGCATTTATTCCTGCATTATATCCATCATCTTCCTCATTAATTCTCTATGACCTCAACTCTTTCTTCATTATTATGCTACTCCACTACTCCATAATGCTACTCCACTACTTAATGAACCCACATTCACACTATAGAAGTGGATTTTATTCATCTATTGGGTTTATGGGTCCCTCCACCCTTTTATTTACTTAACTAAATAAGAAAAATAAGAACTCTAATATTACAATTAGCTTACGGAAAATTTGGAATATAACATTCCTCCCCGCCAAAATGTTGCTTGTCCTCAAGAAACTGCAAAATTGGATGCTGCAGAAATCCATCTCCATCCTAAGTGGCATCCTCATATGGAAGTTTTCCCCATCTTCTCCAATGTTTTATGAGTCCCAAACTCCATACTTGCCTCTCTAGAATGTCTAGAATGGCCTCCAGTTGTGTAGTTAGATTCCTCTCCTCATCAGTGAGTCCCCAAGTGGAAACCATTTGTTGTCCAAGAGCCTCTTCTCTACATGAGATATGTGAAGTGTATTGATTCCTTTCCCAAGTGGAAAGTCCCAACTCATAAACTATCTCTCCAACCCATGCTATATGGAGTAGGTTGTGTCTCTCCATGCTCCAATCCTTGGCCTTGGTGGCCTTGGTTTCTCTAAGCATCATCTCAACACTATGTAAAGTGGGAAATAGACACATATGGATTGAAATGTGAGATTTCGAACCATACTCTCCCAATAGCAACCATTGCAGCAATGCCTCTTGCTGCCACACCACCTCATCATCATACCAAGTATGGTGGCCATACTCTCCTAAGATAATCCAATGCAGAAAGGCTTCATTTTTCCATCCCACATCATCATTATGCAAGGTATGGGAGAATGTCAATCCATATTCTCCGAAGAGTAACCAGCGCAACAATGACTCTTACTACCACCCTACATCATCATAATGCAAAGCATGAAGAAATGATATACTGATTGACATGTAGAATGTCGCACCAGACTCTCCTAACAGAAACCAACATAGTCAGGCTTCCTGCTACCACATCGTATGAGTATCATGCAAAGTCCCAAACAAAAACATACCCATTGACATGTGATATGTCATGTGATGGCAAACTCTCTCAAAAGTAACCAACACAACCATGCCTCCTGCTGCTGCATCTCATCGCTACGATGCAAGGTAGGAAATAGTGATATACGCATGGGCATATAAAATGAAATGTCTTGGCCATACTCTCCCAAGAGTAGCCAGCACAGACATGCCTCGTTTTGTTGCATCACCTCAGTACCATGCAAGGCATGGAACATACCAATCTAAAATATCGGGTGGTAACCATATGCACCCAAGAGCAGCCAGTGCATCCATGCTTCTTGTTGCACTGTGTCATAGATTTTCAAGTAGCTTTCCAGCCACTTTCTCATCATCTCCATCCATCCATCCAACTATGGGTGATGACTCATATCATGCACTAGCTCGGTATCCACCCAATGGAGAAGCTCCTGCAAAAAATTTCTCATACAATAACTACCCCCATCACTATCTATGGCCTTGGGAAGACCATGAAGCATGAAGACATCCTAGAAAGATAATTCAGTCACGAGTGAAGAGATGTACTATGTGAAAATGTCGAAGCAATGTGCACACCTCGACAGTAGATCAATGTCAACAATGCCATCCTCCACAATCTGATGACAATATTTTCACTTCATGATATGTCGAAGTGCATCCTTTTTTAGGTCCCTCCATGAGAACCTCTCACTGATGGCCCAGTAGAACCTATAAGGTTCTAAATATGTTGCATGCAGAAACTTCTCTTTGAGCTGTGAGGTGCTCTTCAAGAAGGCTTTGTCCTGATAATGGAAGATGTTATCCATTACATGATGTCTACCATCTACCACATGCCCATCCAATGCTTCATAAGTGAAGTGGTCGTCATAATGCTCAAATAATAACTGGGCCCTCAAATCATCACTACTCCTTAGTGACAGCGATGTCGATCTCCATGATAATGCATCTACTGCCACATGGCCCTCTCCATACACAATGTTGAACTCATAGTACTACATTGTACTGATCCATTGTTGCTGCCTCTTCTGCAGTTACTTCTCCTCAAAAATATATCGGAGACTATGGTGGTTGGTCCTCACCTGAAATCTACTGCCAATCAAAAACTGTTGGAATTTGACCAATGCATGCATAATGGCCAATATCTCTTTGTCGTAAATATAATATGACAGCTCATGCGAGAGTAACTTCCAATTCTCGAAATTTGTTGTATATCTTCCCTGCATTAGGACTGTGCTAATCCCATCCTCAGAAACTCCACACTCCAACACAAAGTGTTGTGTGCAGCTCAACAATGTCAAACTGGGATAGCTATACATCTTCTCCTTGAACTATTCAAGGATCCTTTGCGTAGTGATAGTCCGCTGCTCCAAACCAACAATGTGCTCTAACCCTTGGTCATGCAATTGCCTTGATGGCATGACCCCAAAAATATCCATCTGATGTGTTGAAATAATATGGGTTCGAAATGTTTGCATACCTTGGATCAACTGATGCTTGGTAACATCTTGCAAAGCTACAAGAGTTCCTCCAACTGGTGCAATTGATTCTCCAACTGCTGGTGATGGTGATGGATGCTCCTCTACTATTGTACCAGTGCTAGTATCTGCTTCCTCTTCCTCATGCACCTCCTGAATCATGTCTGGGAATCTTAATGTTGAATGCTCAATACCATCTTGCAAAGATGCAAGCTCTCCTCCCACTGATTCAAGTAAATCTACTACAACTGGTGGTGGTGGTAGTTGCTCTTCGCCCGAAGGATCAGTGTTGACATCTTCTTTTCACTCCTCATATACTTCTTCATCAATGTCAGGAAATTTCTCAATGGAAAGTGCCTTCGGTTTTCTTCTATCAAACCTCTTTAATACTCTTTGAGTGAACTTCACATATGTAATCACTCTTGCATGTTTCAATCTGCCAAACCAGCAATCATTTTCTTCACCCTCAAGGTGTAGCACTGCAATATGAATAGCTTCCTTTTCTACTAAACGTTGTAGCTGGAAGAATGCATCTAACTTCTCCATGCAAGATTTTGTCATTCTTTTGGATGACCCATCGAATGTAGGCAGAAATAATTGAACCCTCTTCTTCTATTGTTGCTGTGAGGTCTTCGGTTCTCTTTAATCTAGAAAAAATGCTAGAAATTTAGATTCTCTTTAAATGCTCTAGATTGATATTTGTACTCTGCAAGATAATCACTCAGAGTCTCATGCTCCCAATATCCTCCATCTCCATGCCATTCATTTCCTTCTGCAAGGAAAGTGGGCATAGTAGGGCGTTTTGGAAATTTCTGCACCGATGGTTGCTTATACTAATGATAGGAAGTGCTTGGACCTTCTCCATTCTGAAACCCCCTTGAGGTTTCCTTTTTCCTTTCCCTTCTCATTTCTTTGATCTCCATGGTGCGATCCTGCATATATCTTAAGAGAAGTGTGGAAAAAATCAATCCTTCTGCCATTGAAGACTTCTTCTTTTTCTACTTCTTATTCTTATTCTTCTGATGTCATGAAATTCCCACAGGTTGATCCAAATATCATGCTCTGATACCACTGTAATATCGAAAAATGGGAAAGACAAGAATATAGAACATTTCAATCAAGGCAATAACCAGAATGTAAGCACAAAACTGTAAGATGTTGGAAATGCTAGGATATAACATCAAGACATCAAAACATTAGCAAAAATATCTGAGCCATATCATTATGTATCAACAGAAATGGAAGTACACAGTGCTCCAAAAGGAATGCACTTAGGCCATAAGATGGCTGAAATACACTACTGAAAACTTAGAACTGGAAAGTATAAACTGTTGCTGCTGGAAACTACTACTACTGGGAAGAAGATATATGTGTGAGAGGTTGTTTGAGTTCTTAGATAGATTTGGGATTTTAACCATGGATTCTACTCAAAAAAACCTTAAAAACCCAAAAATGGTATGGCCATATTTTGAGTTTGGAATTTCGACCCTTTTTGGGTTGCACACTGCACCCCTACTGGCTGATTTATGCACTCCCTGGAGGAAATTTCTGATCTGGGGATGAAGGAATGATCTATCTACTACAATAGCACTCACTCAGTTCACTAACTGAAGGTTTGGTCCCTTCTCCTAATTCCCAAGCTCAAAACTTGAGATCTAGCTCCTCCACTGAATATGCAGTTGCTGCATGCACAAATGTTGGGAAATACTATGTTGTCTAGGAGGGATGATGATGTAGCCTAATGATAGATAACACAATGCTGATCCCAGGCTTCTGAAGTGATCCTCGGAGTGAAGGATTAAACCCTCACAGGATTCCAAGCTGAGTTTCTTGGAACTTCCTCTTCTCCACAAACCCTCACTACATAATTATGCAATTCTTGTAGGAAATTTTGTTGCATAGGAGAATATATGGATGGCCTAATGCTGGATATGAAAATGAAATCCTGGAAGACTGAAATGGATCCACATTGTGAAGGTTTGATCCCTCCATAGGTTTCTCAACTAAAGTACTGAGA
This sequence comes from Pinus albicaulis, assembly GCA_034641835.2. NCBI lineage: Eukaryota > Viridiplantae > Streptophyta > Pinopsida > Pinales > Pinaceae > Pinus > Pinus albicaulis. The sequence goes on from JAXQQM020080408.1 coordinate 102,642, forward strand.
ACAACCTTCCAACTCTCAAACCTAAGTTCATGAATGCGTAATTCATGTAGTTGGCAGTGCAGATGAGAGTGGCTGAGAGTGGAACTAATTTATATATGATGAATTTTTCGCAAGAAAACCTTCCGAGGGTAGGCGCTTGAATTCCCCCATGGATAAGGGTAGGATTCCCGCCCGGGAACACCCAGTTATAAATAGCACCGCAGACTTAGCTAAATAGTTGAAGCATGCAAAGAAATGTCTTACAACACTCAACAATAAAAATTCAGACTCCCATTTCCTTTGTTGCCCTCATCTTCCTTTTATGGTTGTGAGCCTTCCCTAGCCTTGGCCCACCTCATAACTACGCTACACATGTGTCCACTAGTCTCCATAAATACTACACTTTCCTCCATGATCTCCATCACTGTTGTAATTAATCTCCACTTCGACGATCATATGTGCATTTAATGCACCACTTCCTCCATCATCTCTGCAATTTCTTCTACACTATCTCCATCATCTTGCATTTATTCCTCCACTATCTCCATCATCTTCCTCATTAATTCTCTATGACCTCCACTCTTTCTTCATTATTATGCTATCAGCTACTCCATAATGCTACTCCACTACTAAATTAACCCACATTCACACTATAGAAGTGGATTTTATTCATCTATTGGGTTTATGGGTCCCTCCACCCTTTAATTTACTTAACTAAATAATAAAATTAAGAACTCTAATATTCCAATTAGATGATGGAAAATTTGAAATATTACAGTTGATGAATGCTTAGATTATTTTTAAATTTAGACACGCCATTTGGGTTTCAAATTTGGTCCCAGTGAGAAATAATTTCAGTGAAATAAAGTTATGTGTAAATTTCTGCAATCTTAATCGGGCATATGATAAAGAAAACTATCCAGTGACATCCATGGAACAAATCCTTTATACAATATCTGGGTCTGAGATGTTCTCGCTAGTATATGGTTTCTTTGGTTACAATCAAGGGCTAGTAACAGTACCAGATTGAAGACTAACTTCAGAACCAAAAGGGGAACATTTACTTTCAAGAGGACATCATTTGAACTTATCAACGTCAATATTACTTTTTCAAATAGCGATGAACATCACTTTCTGTGGCCTTATTTGTCAAAGCGTAGTTGTTTATTTGGATGATGTTATTTTGTTTTCCAAAATAAGATCAGATCACATATGTCATCAATTGAGCGATGTTGAAAATATGGGATTTCTCTTAATCCCAAGAAAAGAGTCTTTGGTGTGTCTGAAGGGACTCTATTAGGGCACGTCATTGCAAACAAAGGAATTAAAATTGATCCCGAGAGAATCAAATCCATTACATAGATCGTGTTTCCCGTGAACAAGAAGGTTATGCAGTCCTTCTTAGGAAATATCAATTTCCTGAGAAAAAGCATCTCTGGTTACGCTCATATAGTTAAGCCTATACAAGAGATTATTAACAAAGATTCAACATACAAATGGGATAGATAGGAAGAGGACACTTTCACTCAAATCAAGAAGTCTAATGCAGATGCACCCGCATTATTCAAACCAAACCATGGCAAATATTTCCTGATTTATACCTTTGCTTTGAATTTGTCTATTGTGGTCGTATAAACTCAAAAGAATACTAAAGGAAATGAGCAGCCTATTTATTTTATGAGTGTCAATTTAAAGGGCCTATAATTAAATCAACCTTCCATCAAAAAATAAGCATGTGTTGTAAACAAGGCAGTTAAGTATTTCAGGAGCTATCTCTTAAAATCTCACACGATCATATTTTTACCTCATCCAACGGTAAAAAAATTGTTCAGCAGGAGCTAGGTCATAAGAGGTTAACTAGATGACCTGCTTTCAACAATATGATCTAGATTTGAAAACAATTCATACTATAAAGATTCATGGCCTATGTAAGCTAGTAGTCGAAGCAAGAGATGCTCCCTAGCAAGATCTTTCAAGTTGGGAGTAGGAGATAGAAATGTACAATGTCGAACATCTTCCTCAATCCACGTCTACAGCGCCATGGTATTCCAATATACAGAAATTTCTAGAGCATGGCACCCTATCCACATGCTTATAAAATAAACAAAAGAAGGAAATCCATTTAAAATATATATCTTACCAACTATTTTGTGGAGTGCTTTTAAAAAGGCACCACATGGTGTCCTGTTAAGATGCCTTGAGCCACAAGATATAGATAAGGTACTCATATACTTGCACGATGGATAGGTAGGTGGTCACTATGCAAGCGACACTATAGCAGATAAAGTTATGAGGGTTCGTTATTATTATCCTACTCTATTCAAATATGCTCACGCTTATGTCAACAAGTGCCTAGGTTTTAAAATATGCATCGGTTGAGATCAGAGGTTAGTCACCCCACTACTATCAATAGCAGTTGAGGAACCATTCCAACAGTGGGGCTTAGATGTCATCGGAGACATTTCTCCTCATTCGTCAAAGCAACATTGATATATTCTGAAAGTGGCAGGCTATTTCACTTGGTGGTCAGAATCAGTGCCCTTGAGACAATTAAATGAACAGTAAATCATCCACTTTTTGCGACAAAATATTATAACTAGGTTTGGTGTTCCAATGTCACTTGTCTTTGATAATATGACTTACTTTTCATCATTAAAAATTTATGAATTTGCATTAGAAAATGGGATTTTATTGAATCATGCATCTAATTATTACCCACGAGGAAATGGTTTGGTTGAATCAACAAACAAAAATCTTATCAACATAATCAAGAAAACCATCTTCTCTGAGAAAAGGAACTTGAACAACACTTTGACCAATGCATTATGGGATGGTCATGTAACTCTTGAGCCCTCCTTGAAGACCTTTTTTTACTTTCTAGTTTACGGTAAATAAGTTATCTTGCTCCCAACCATGTATCTTACAGCCTTGCAACTCTCCCAAGAGTCACAAGGTAGACCTTTCCTTCTGGTACAAAGCAGGATAGACACTTTACTCAAACTCAAGGAAGAGAGATTCAAATCCAAAGAGCGAGTTTTTGTTCACCAAAACTGTGTAAAGTGTTGGTCTGATAAAAATCTTCAGGGGTAAAGATTTTTTATTTGAGTGACCTAGTACTGAAGTGGGATAAAACCAACGAAGAAAAGGGAAAATACACAAAGTTCCAACCTTTGTGGATCGTATCATTCACCATGGAAGAAAATATCAGTCATAACACATTCAAGTTAAAATCCTTAGACATGAGGATTAACCCCCTGCTCGTAAACGGTCAAGATATGAAGCATTATTTTCAATAGCAACTACATGTTTCTCTTCCTATAAAATTATTTTGTTTCTTTTTCTTTTCATATGTGTCATTCCTACGTCCATTATGTCTGTCATGTCTAGTATGGTTGTGTTTTTTGGTCACTATAAGACTCTTGTCTAAAATTTCAAGGATTAAAAGGACTTTTTGGTGTAATAAAAGAGAAGTGTGACAACCACAACACTTGGCTTTATATTTGTTCTCCTTCTTAGTTTGGAAAAAAAAACCATAGGTTTAGCTAAGTCCATATGGAAAATATGATACGTCCAAAAGGAGAACCTTGATGAAACCTATTAAATCTACACTTATGGTAGTATCTAAACTACTCAACTTGGTGTAAATATATGTGTATGCTAACACTTGTACAATCTAGTAGAGAAAATATAAGGGGAAAATCTAAAGTGAGCAAATCAATATCAGAGATCTTAAAATTACTTCTATGAAGGGGAAACCTCCTCTACTCTCAATAAGTCGGGATACCTCTTTCGCCCATTGAAAATAATAAGTGACAATGCACAATCCTATTTAATAAATAAATAAAGGGTGAAAAGGGAGAAAGGATTCTTGCGCAGGGAGGTGAAGCAAGCAACTTCGTCGGGGTGTTTTCCAGGTTCACTAGTGGAGAAGAAAATTTTTTTCTCCCAAAGTGACTCATTCGAGGTATTGTCAAGGCATGCTCGAAGTGGAGCAATACCAAATATGAAACTTTGAATATCATAAACTCGTCGTGCACATTACCCTTTCCTAGATAGAAATAATTGTGATATGGTGTATCTTTTGTGTGTTCAAGCAAGTAGAAGAAAGTGAGATGTTATGTATATAATTGTATTGAAAGGGGGGAATCAACGAAATGTAATTGGTGAATCAATTATTCCTAAATGTCTAGCATTTTAGCCAAAATATATTCCCAGAAATAGAAGTTTAAGCTTTCCCTATGTGTTTCCAAGTGTTTTCGCTGCTACAACACCCTCTAAAAAGTCCACTAGATTCAAATTTTGGAGGCTATTATTACCATTTTATCTAGTTTCACCTTGATCGTCAAGTGTCTTTTTATGTCATTATATATATTTTAAGTGTTTTGGAATGTTCTCAAGTGTCCTTGCATTGATTAGAACATCTTTAGAGAATTTCAAGGTCGTAACATCTTTGTTGTTGTAAAAACACACTTTTTTGCACAGTCGCACACACTTCACCTGTTGTGCTTGTGGAATGCATGAAAAGTGGAATTTTGGTGTATATTTGTTATTGTTTAATTTTTTCTAAGTTTTATCGATGATTTAATATGTGTCGGACATGGTTTTATGTCTAAACTCACCATGTTCACCCATTGCTCTATATTTGATACTTAGACAAATTTTGGTTGCACAATAAGCCCGCTGAGGTTAGGAGTAAAAAAGCACACTCTCTAGCCTTGATTTGGAATCCTTCATTGTTTGAAATTTCCTCATGTACCCTTCAAGAGTGTGAAGCACACTCCTTAAGTTGTTTCCTCTTCCTTGTTCCAAATTGTGCCCTTTAAGAAACCAAGTCTCCCTTTGAGCGCACTCCTTCAACTCAAAGAAGTGTGCCCTCCTTGAGCGCATGAGTGCACACCAAAAGCCCTAAGCTCAACCCTTCAGCCTTCCAAAATGTTTCATTCTCCCTCCTGGCCCTTTGAGTGTATGAGCGCACTTCAAAGGCATGAAACTTCACCCTTCATCCTTCAAACCTGTGCCATGCACCCTCTTAGGCCTCTTAAACTCATGAGCACACCCCGAAGGCCTGAAGCCTCCATATTTAAACCTTAAGGAGTGTACCATGTGCCCTCCTTCCCCCCCTTTAGCATAGAATGCACTTGCCTGAAGCCTTTGGCTCTTTCCTTCAGACTTGGGCCAGGTCCCCTACCTTGACTGCCTCTTTCTATTGAGTGCATGAGTGCATGTTGAAGCCCTTAGGAATCTACCTCTCAACCTTTCAGTCTTTAGAAGAGCGCCCATAATCTCTTTTTGTCCCTTTTAGGCATGTTGATAAGGCACGAATAAAAAAACTAAACAAAACATGGTAGAATAGGAGATTTTCAGGCTGATGATTGCTTTTCATAAGTGATTGCACATACAAGTATTTCAAGAACATCATGGAAAGTGCACATGAAGAAGATTGAGCAAAGAGAACAAATAATGGAAGCATTGAAAGAACAGAGAATGCATTGAAATATTGATGATTGAATCACCCTAAAAACTCCATTATATCAAAGACCCTTTGGAGAGTAATCAACTATCAGAAGTTACATGAAGAACGAAGACACAAGTGGAAACCCTATCTCTATTAAATAAATTCCATGTCATCAATAACTATTAGTCCTAGTCATCAAGGATAGTGACATGCCATGTCTACATCACATGATGATATGGAAGTTATGATGTAATTATGTAATCATTTTAAAGACAAATAAGTAAAATTCCAAGGGTCATGTATGAAAAAAATATTCATGGAAGTCCAAAAGACATGTAATACCAAGAGTTATATGTAATTCCAAAAGTCATTTGGAAGTCTAAAGGTTGTATAAGTCCAAAGATCATTAGGAATTACAAAGTCAAAAGTCATGAGGATGTTAAATATCATGCCTCAAGTTATAAAAGGACCCTCATTTCTCATGTAAAGGAATTTTCACCATGGCTTCTCCCACAATGCATTAGAGAGACATAGTTAGTACTTTTGGGGAGTAATTAGTTGTTGAAATTTTCAACAAGAAACAGTGAAATTGGCAACCACAAAGGACAAAACAAAATTCACCCACATTGGTGAGGAAATTCCAGTGCACAATGGTGAGGAATTTCTGCACACTGATGAGGAATTTCTGATGCACATTGGTGAGGAAATTCTGATTCACACTAGTGAGGAATGTGCAGCGTCTAATTTAATTTTCCCTTAGATAAATTGGACAATAAATTGTAATTTCATCTCATAACAAATTGTATCAGTTAACTAAGTCATGATGATTGACTTAGCTCAATAAATTCGAGTTGAGGGTAATTTATGAGGCATGTAGAGGGATTCTAATATTTTAGGGGTCCAGTTGTAGTTGATGCATCAGTGGGGTTTAGGTTTGAATTTGTTAACTCAATTAATTGAGTTAAAATCAGTTTAACTAGTTCTAACTGAGTGGTGAGCTAGTGAGATGCACAGTGAATTAAATTAGATTTAATTCACAATGAGTGGTCAATAATTTAATTAATAATTCACTATAAATATTTGCATGCATGTCAATTCTAAGGAAGACCCAGTTGAGACACAGGTTAAAGGGAACATAACTATCAGTTGCATTTATAGAAAATTGCCCATGTGAAATTATAGGGTCATTGGGATTACATGATGCATTGCGCAATCAAGGAAGGCTATTTTTCCTATTAATAGAAAGCTAATTCCCTTAGGAATTGCGTGAGCAAGGTTGGGCTGAGGAGAGGGTGAGAATTGGCTAAGTGTTTGTCAATTTTTCTTGAGAATTGTAAGCCATTTTTTAGTAGGATCGGAGTGAGATGGTCAGGAGAGTGTTAGAAAATCTCATGAGAAATTAAGCATTGTATTGTTTCATGATTCCTTGACTTAATACACAATATATATAGAGGGGTTTTTAGTAGTTTCTTTCAACAAGAACATATTGGGTTGTGCAATTGATTTACTTCTTTCTCTTGCTTATATATGATTATGTGATCGCGTTTTGTATTCCGGAAATATTGTAGAAGGATATAGTATCTTGTTTTAGTACATCACAAGATCAGATTTTATCCATTGGTATATTTTTATACATGGTATCAGAGCTCCAAAAATCACAATATAAGAGAAGAACAAAGTTTTGTCTTCAATAGGTTCAAACTTGTAGATTTCTTCTTCAGGATCTGATAGTAGATCAAGATTTCTTTTTGTTAGTGTCAGCCTTTGCAGCCTTCCTCCAGTGATCAAACATGCTCTTACAAATTTATTTTAAGGTGTCAAGGTCAAATTTTGTCATTTCAGTGAGTCTTCAAGTAAAATTTGGTCACTAGGTATTAGGTCTAGGGTTTGTTTTCACTCTTTTCAAAGTTGTCCAAATTTCGGTCCTTGTCACCATTCAGATTAGTGTACCATCATTCATAGGGTTTTCATCATCATGTCAAGTTCCACTGGGTCATTTTACACCTTGTTCATGCTTCAGTTGTGCCTAGGTAAGGTTCAATTCCCTCTCCTAGGGTTTTGGAGGTAATTTCTCTTGGATGGTCAAATCATCAGCAAAACTTGTATCCTGATGTTCATAAACCTTCCCCTATCCTTAATTTACCTTATTAAACACTTCCCATCATTGAGATATCCCAAATTCCTCACTTTTGCACAAACCCTAGTTTCTTGCTACAACTTGACAATTTTCTAGGCTAGGCCTGTGTTTTGCCCTTTTGGACCCCTTCCCCTCACTAAATCTTTGAAATTCCACTTTCCCCTACTTCCCAACATCCCTCCCTAATTCCTAAAATTTTCTCAAGAATTTAGAAGCCCCTTATCCCCTTCATTTCGCTTCATTTCGACAAATCCCTTCTTCCACACATGAGGATAGGTTTTACTCCAATGATGTTTCTGAGAAATAAAAGATGAATTTGGGAAACCTAAGAGAGGTTTTTGTCCAAACTATGCCAATAAAGAAAAACCTCCTTCACTTTTTACACATGTGTCATGGTTTTATAGAAATGTCAAAAATACAGTTGCCTCAAGAGAATTGATGCACCTCTGAAATGACCTTGGGAAAATCAAGTTTTCTCCTAGTTTTGTTAGCCAAATGACTTGCTTAATGAGTCAAATGATAACTAGAAACAAATATATTTCCAATGAGCTATCATGATCTCAATTTTTATTTTATTAAGACCTTAAAAATTTGACTGCAACAGCACTCTGCCTTGAGGCAGCCTCATTTTTCACATTTTGACCAGTCTTGGGAGATTTGATTTTTGATAGGGAAAATGAACTCCAAATTGAACAATTATAGTTGGGTTGGAAAGTAGACTCAATAATATTTCCAACGAGCTATTCTATACCCAATTTGGACACCAGGAAGGTCTCCAAAAGTCTCCTGAAAAAGGACGCGACGCATTGGGTTTATGGCGCGACGCGTTGGGTTTTGGCGCGGCGCATAGAGCTGCAAGCTCTTTTCACCACAATTTCATTCAAAAATTCAATTTTCTCAATTTCCTCTTTGTCAAAGTAATTCAAGTAACCTCTTCATTTCAAATTAACATGGTTTTTGTGATATTTCTGAGGATTTAAACAAAAATTCAAACCCTATTATCTTGTGCAAGGATTGTTTCCTTAGGGTTTAGAAATTGGTTTTGTGCCTATCACTCCTACTTCCCCACCTTGTATTCCCTCATCACTGTTATTATTATTCCATTTCCCTATTCCCTCATATCCCTAAATCACTCATTCCCTATCCCAATTCCCATTATCCCAAATCCAAGTTACAAATTCCCCAACCCCCAATGCTATCCCAAAAAGCCTAGAAGTTGCCCCTAAAAATCTTTAATTGGAAAATTTCAATTAGAAATATTCCTAAAACTCCCCTCATCCTCTCCCTTCATATTCCCTCACATATTATCACACATTTGGAAACAAAAACCAAAAATTCTTCATACTCATCTAAGACAATATAGATTTTGGCAAACATGGAGACAAATTCCTCTTATGACAGAGATGAAGAAGGCATCGAGGAAGCATCGGAAAAGGCATGATAGAATTAAAATATTGTCCGAGGATTCCTTGGCCCAGAATATTACATGATGGAGGAAACTCGGCCCAAATTTCAAGAAATTTGGGACACATTTTGCAAATTTTGTTTTTTTTGGCCTAAACACAGATTTTTCAGCTCAACGCGTCGCACCACTTGGCGCGCACTTATGATTGGGAGCTCCTCTTGGGGAAAATTTTATTTTTATGGATTTTTCATGAAAATATATGCATGCCTACCCATGGCCAAGATATTTTGACAGGTTTTTGGCCTCCAGAAGGGTCAAAAACACTTTAAAATTGACCTTTCTGCCCCTTTTTGGACACACAGGAAGCAGTGTTGGGAAAACTCATTTTTGGAGGGGCAAATGGCAGCCAAATTAAGAAATTCAACTTGTTTTGGAAAGTATACAGGAATACCTTTCCAAAAAGACCACTTGGAGCATATTTGAACACTGGGAAGGCCTTCAAAATCGGCTTCAAACTGGCGTGACGCATTGGGGATTTTGGCTCATTTTTTACTCAGTAACTCTCTTTTTCACCTAGTTTTGGCCAGTTTGACTTTCTTACTTCCAAATGTAAAAATATTGATGTAATTTGATGAGTCTTGATGTAATTTTGGAAAAATTTTACTCATGGAAGTAGATTCATCCATCAAAAGGTGTATTGCAACTGAATGAATCAGTTTCCTATCTTATAGAGGCAAGCTGTTCCACTGCCTATTTTCCAGTTCTTAGTTTAGATATTGTTGAAACAACTCCTAAAATTTTTACCCCTAGAGGCTGGGGATGAGGTATTTTGTCTATATCTTGTAGTTTTTCAGTCATTTGCATGGTTGGACACTTGGGATTTCTTTGAGCTTCATTGTACATTTCGTCTCTACAGTTTGGCAAAGGAATAGACCAGGGTTTGCAGCACTCCTTGGGATTCATGTGGCTCTTTATTTTGATGATGTCTTTCTCTCTGTTATTGTAAGTTTACTAGTTCTTTATGTGTATCATATTCTCTCTTATTTCTTCTTAAGTTAAACAAACAAGGATAAAGGTGGAATTCATTAGATTTGCAGTGCTCTACCTTGAGTTTTGTTTAATTTTCTATGTTTTCAACTGTCTGAAGAGGATTCTTGAAAGTCTCTTGCCCTCTTCAACTCCTCACTGGTCTGAGCTATCCATTTCATTCAAATTTAAGCGTCAAAACATTTTCATACCTTGCCCCATTCAGACCTCTGCAAAAACTAGGCCTCATTCCCCAGACCCAAAATTTTCCATTCCCTTTGATCCAACAAACACCCTCAAAATTGAATCAAACTCTCTTACATATATACCTAACCTAAAATCAGCCTTTATTCAAGTCATCTCAAGCCTCACTAATTATTTTGCTGATATTGACAAGGAGAGAGCCCTCTCCCGACCTGGTAGGGCTAGCTACCAGGTTAAGCGTGGTTTCATGTTACCCTAGATTCTGCCTTTCTCAACCTGAGGTATATTTAGGCCATAACATAGTGGCGACCATACTGGGGACGAAAATTTTGTTGTTTTCTTTATAAACTACAGACAAAGCCTCAAGATAGCCAGGTAGCCTTCGAAACGCTCTTGCTTTGCATTAGCGAAAGTAGATGAATGTTGCTTCAGTCAATCTCCGGTCTAGTTTATGAACTGAACATCTAGTTTCCTCAGTAAAATCTAATCAAGTTCAGATCTAATTGTTGATGGCAGACAACGATCAGACATCGCAAGGCTGAGATCATTCACCTGGTGACTCTAAATCAGTTTTGAGATCAGATCCAAGGACTCCACTGGAGGATGAACCTGACCAGGAGAAACATGAAAGGACAATATGGAAAGATCAGGTATTCAAGTTGGAATTTCATTCAAGACATTTTGTTCTTTGTCATAAATTATTTCTTCTCTTTTCCTGAGAATATCAAGAAGGCTTTGCAAAGTATATTGTATTTGAGAAACGATCCTCGGCCTACATTTGATTCCTTCCCTTTGAAGATTGTGAATACCAAAGATTTGCATGCTTTTGAGCTTGATCAAGTCCTTTCTTCTGAATCTTGTGATGACCATATTCAAACTGATGAACCTCAAGAGACCAAGACTGATTCTGCAGCATTTGTACATACCCCTATACCTTGTAAAATTCCAGATTGATACAAGCCTCTGATTTTACCTCCTATATCCCATGCTTTCCCTAAAAATCATGACCTATATCTACCAAGATTTGATGGTGAACGCGACAACATCACTGCTGAGAGACATGTTCTGAATTTTGAGTCTTTTCTTGACCTTTTTGAAGTTGATGAAGAGGATGTCAGTATTAGGCTTTTTTCTCTTTCTTTGCAAGGCAAATTCAAGAGTTGGTTCAAAACCTTGCCTGATGCGAGCATCTCATATTTCCAGAAGTTCGTCAAATTTTTCCTCGACAAGTGGGTCGTCAGACAGAACCCTTTCTTGATTATAGAAGAGTATAACCAGCTGAAAATACTGCCAGGGGAGACAGTACAACAGCTTTCTGCCAGATTTAACCAAGTTTATTTTTCGATGCCGATTAATATAAGGCCTCCTCCCGGATCTGCTCTCTTGCACTACCCGGGTGCCTTTGATCCAGAAATGGAGTTTCAGCTGAGCGAAAGGAATCTTGCAACACTTGAAGAGATGCAGAATAGTGCAATAGATGTAGAGGCTCATTTGTTGATCCAAAGGGCAAAGTTGAAAGAAGAAGAGATGAAAAACATAGATCCAAAGAAATTGACATCTCTAGAGGTAAAGCTTGACATGTTGGTAAGTGCAGTGGAAGAGGTGATGCAAAAGATCACCACAAGGAATGAGTATAATTTCCAAGCCCATGGCTTGCTGATTGAAGAAGAACAAGTTGTTGATCCTAAAAATCTTTTTTCTTATCCTAGTCATCATAGATCTGATAATGATCGTTTTATAGATCATCTTGGAGAAGAGAGAGCTGTTGATATGATATGTATGCTTGATGATGTGTTTTATACTGATGATTTTCCTCAGTTTGACCAGTATGATGATGATTATGTTCTCCAAACATAAGCTAATCTTGCAGAAAAATCAGCAGCTAGTTTGTGGGACGAGGAAGTTCACTTTCAGCAGCTCAAATACATTGATCAACTGATGCATATCAGCTATGACAATGACGAGGAAAGTGCAGCAAATTTTGAAGTAAGTGAAGGATCTTTGCGTTTTTGTTTTGATTCGTTTCAGTTCATCAGAGATAACTTCCATGCAATCAGAAATCAATTGTCAACAAGTCTTGATTTGGACCATCTTGAGGGCAATAAAAACCTTGTTCAAGACTTCCCATATCCAGATTTGCAGCCCCCGAATGCCATTGATTTTTAAGTTGCATATGAAGACATGGAAGCTGGCACATACGATTAAATGATGCAAGATGATTCTGTACCATTTTGTTTTGAATCATTTCAGTTTTTGAAGGGTAAATTGCATAGTAAATATTCAAATGAGCAGCCCGTAGGAAATCATGTAATCTCATCGGAACCAATAGAAAATGGGTTGCAGCAGTATTTTGAAGTTTCTCATGATCTAATAGTTGATGTGTTGGATGATGTCTGCAGTCAAAGTCTTTCTCCATTGACTATATGTGAGCTTGAAACGTGTGCTAATATAAACTTGATCTGGCAGCCGGTCTCTTTGTCATTTTTAGCAGGAGTCTCGTCACAAAGCTCAAAAAAAAGTTTTCATTCGTGGTATGAGGAGAAAAGAATTAATCCATTAGATGAGCTAAGTCCCAGTGTGCATGAACTTCAAGATCCTTATGAAGTGTTTTTGGAGGCGGATAGAGAATCCATAATATTCGACGGATCTGTTCACAAGTTTTCATGGGAGTTACCTTTCAGTAGTTCTCTCTTGTTGTTCATAAACAAGCACTTGCGGAGAATTCAAACAGCAGCTGGTATACTTACCTGGTTGCATTGGTTGTTTCATTTCACTTGATCAGGTGATGAATGGAACAACTAGAGTAGGTTGTACTGAATAAGCTTCATATTGAGCATATTTCCAGTTTGTCAATTGTGTTTAAGTATCAAGTCAGTTCTTGGTTGAGTGAGAGTCAATTTGTGTCTTCAAGTCATCAGTTTTCAGTCATGCATTTCAGCTTGAGTTTTTGACTCCATTGCCCAATGGATGAAGGCACTGTCTGCTTTCCAAAGATCTGTAGTTCTTGGCACCTCCAAGAAGCTACCATCCCCATTGGAGCCAATGTTAGTTTCAGCCTTTGCAGCCTTCCTCCAGTGATCAAACATGCTCTTACAAAGTGATTTTAAGGTGTCAAGGTCAAATTTTTTCATTTCAGTGAGTCTTCAAGTAAAATTTGGTCACTAGGTATTAGGTCTAGGGTTTGTTTTCACTCTTTTCAAAGTTGTCCAAATGTCGGTCCTTGTCACCATTCAGATGAGTGTACCATAATTCAGATGGTTTCCATCATCATGTCAAGTTCCACTGGGTCATTTTACACCTTGTGTCATGCTTCAGTTGTGCCTAGGTAAGGTTCAATTCCCTCTCCTAGGGTTTTGGAGGCAATTTCTCTTGGATGGTCAAATCATCAGCAAAACTTGTATCTTGATGTTCATACACCTTCCCCTATCCTTAATGTACCTTATTAAACACTTCCCATCACTGAGATCTCCCAAATTCCTCATTTTCGCACAAACCCTAGTTTCTTGCTACAACTTGACAATTTTCTAGGCTAGGCCTGTGTTTTTCCCTTTTGGACCCCTTCCCCTCACTCAATATTTGAAATTCCACTTTCCCCTAATTCCTAACATCCCTCCCTACTTCCCAAAATCTTCTCAAGAATTTAGAAGCTCCTTATCCCCTTCATTTTTCTTCATTTCGACAAATCCCTTGTTCCACACATCGGGATAGGTTTTACTCCAATGATGTTTCTGAGCACTAAACGATGAATTTAGGAAAACTGAGAGAGGGTTTTTTCCAAAATAGGCCAAGGAAGAAAAACCTCCTTAAATTTTTACACAGGTGTCATGGTTTCAGAGAAATGGAAAAAATACAGTTGCCTCAGGAGAATTGATGCACCTCTGAAATGACCTTGGGAAAATCACGTTTTCTCCTAGCTTTGTTGGCCAAATGACTTTCTTAATGAGTCAAATGATAACTAGACACAAATATATTTACAATGAGCTATTATGAACTCAATTTTGAGTTGAGGAAGACCTTCAAAAGTTGACTGCAACAGCACTCTTCCTTGAGGCAGCCTCATTTTGCACATTTTGACCAGTTTTGGGAGATTTGATTTTTGATAGGGAAAATGAACTTCAAATTGAAAAATTATAGTTGGGTTGGAAAGTAGACTCAATAATATTTCCAACGAGCTATCTTGTGCCCAATTTGGACACCAGGAAGGTCTCCAAAAGTCTCCTGCAAAATGGCGCGACGCGTTGGGTTTGTGGCACGACGCATTGGGTTGTGGCGCGGCGCATAGAGCTGCAAGCTCTTTTTACCACAATTTCATTCAAAACTAAAATTTTCTCGGTTTCCTTTTTGTCCAAGTAATTAAAGTAACCTCTTCATTTCCAATGAACATGGGTTTTGTGATATTTCTGAGGATTTAAATAAAAATTCAAACCCTATTATCTTGTGTAAGGATTGTTTCCTTAGGGTTTAGAAATTGGTTTTGTGCCTATCACTCCTACTTCCCCACCTTGTATTCCCTCATCACTGTTATTCTTATTCCATTTCCCTATTCCCTCATATCCCTAAATCACTCATTCCCTATCCCAATTCCCATTATCCCAAATCCAAGTTACAAATTCCCCAACCCCCAATGTTATCCCAAAAAGCCTAGAAGTTTCCCCTAAAACTCTTTAATTGGAAAATTTCAATTAGCAATATTCCTAAAACTCCCCTCATCCTCTCCCTTCATAGTCCCTCACATATTATCACACATTTGGCAACAAAAACCAAAAATTCTTCATACTCATCTAAGACAATATAGACTTTGGCAAACATGGAGACAGATTCCTCTTATGACAGAGATGAAGAAGGCATCGAGGAAGTGTCGGAAAAGCAATGATATACTTCAAATATTGGCCAAGGCTTCCTTGGCCCAGCATAGTACATGATGGAGGACACTCATCCCAAATTTCAAGAAATTTGGGACACATTTTGCAAATTTTGTTTTTTTTGGCCTAAACACAGATTTTTCAGCTCAACGCGTCGCGCCACTTGGCGCACGCTTATGATTGGGAGCTCCTCTTGGGGAAAAATTTATATTTCTAAATTTTTCATGAAAATTTATGCATTCCTACCCATGGCCAAGATATTTTGACAGGTTTTGGACCTCCAGAAGGGTCAAAAACACCCTAAAATTGACCTTTCTGCCCCTTTTTGGACACACAGGAAGCGGTGTTGGAAAAACTCATTTTTGGAGGGGAAAATGGCAGCCAAATTCAGAAATTCCACTTATGTTGGAAAGTAGACAGGCATTCCTTTCCAACAAGCCCACTTGGAGCAGATTTGGACATTAGGAAGGCCTTCAAAATCGGCTTCAAACTGGCGTGACGCATAGAGAAATCAGGCGCGATGCATTGGGGATTTTGGCTCATTTTTTACTCAGTAACTCTGTTTTTCACCTAGTTTTGGCCAGTTTGAATTTCTTACTTCAAAATTTAAAACTCTTGATGTAATTTGATGTAATTTTATGAGTCTTGATTTAATTTTGGCAAATTTTTACTCGTGGAAGTAGATTCATCCATCAAAAGGTGAATTGCAACTAAATGAATCAGTTTCCTATCTTATAGAGACAACTTGTTCCACTGCCTATTTTCCAGTTCTTAGTTTAGATCTTGTTGAAACAGCTCCTAAACTTGTGAGCTCGACCCCTAGAGGTTGGGGATGAGGTAGTGTTGTCTATATCTTGTAGTTTTTCAGTCATTTTCATGGTTGGACACTTGGGATTTCTTTGAGCTTCATTGTACATTTCCTCTTTGTAGTTTGGAAAAGGAATAGACCAGCGTTTGTAGCACTCCTTGGGATTCATGTGGCTCTTTGTTTTGATGATGTCTTTCTCTCTGTTATTGTAAGTTTACTGGTGCTTTCTGTGTATCATCTTCTCTCTTATTTCTTCTTTAAGTTAAAAAAACAAGGATAAAGGTGGAATTCATTAGACTTGCAGTGCTCTACCTTGACTTTTGTTTAATTTTCTATGTTTTCAACTGTCTGAAGAGGATTCCTGAAAGTCTCTTGCCCTCTTCAACTCCTCACCAATCTGAGCTATCCATTTCATTCAAATTGAAGTGTCAAAACACTTTCCTACCTTGCCCCATTCAGACCTCTACAAAAACTAGGCCTCATTCCCCAGACCCAAAATCCGCCCTTCCCTTTGATCCAACAAACACCCTCAAAATTGAATAAAACTCTCTTACATATATACCTAGCCTAAAATCAGCCTTTATTCAAGTCATATCAAGCCTCACTGATTATTTTTCTGAGATTGACAAAGAGAGAGCCCTCTCCCGACCTGGTAGGGCTAGCTACCAGGTTAAGCGTGGTTTGATATTACCCTAGATTCTGCCTTTCTCAGCCTGAGGTAGATTTAGGCCATAACACTTTCAATGGCTTGAAACTCGAATATTCTCTTGAGGGAAATTTGAATTATATAGCATGGAAGGATAGGATGGAGGCAGTGTTGGAGGACAACGATTTGAAGGAAGCCATAGATACTGATATTTCCTAGCCCGCAACAACAGATGCCTTACTTGTTGACGCATGGCAGAAGAAGGTAGAAAATGCGAGAAGGATATTTTTAGAGGGAGTTTGAGATTATATTGTCTCGAGTATCCATGGAAAGAGGACTCCATATACTATGTGGAAGGCCTTGACAACTCTATTTTAGAATAGCAATGACCATAGGAAGTTGGCGTTGAAGGAAAAGCTTACAAATATCAAGATGGAGGAGGGCAAGACAATACTAACATACTTGTTGAAGTTTACTCAATGTCAAGATGATCTTGTAAGTGTTGGTGTGACTTTATCCCATGATGTGATGGTGAGCCTAGCACTTCTAGGCCTTCCGAAGAGCTGGCATAGTTACCAGGACTCTATGAATGGGAGGGAGAAGTTACCAAACTAGGATCATTTGTGGTCCAACTTGGTAATAGAAGAAATAAGGCGGAGCATAAGAGACGGGACCTCCGGCAAAGACAAAGAAGAATATTGTACATTAGTCAAGGGAAAGAAGTCCCAAGGCGAAGAGGTCATGAGAAACTTTTCCAATATCAAGTGTTTTCAATGTCATGAGCACAGGAACTATGCCGTGAATTGTCCATAGAAGAAGGCAAGAAAGAAAGAGCTTGTTGTTGTAGCGTTGGAAGTGTTGGCTTCACAGTTAGAGCTTTATTTTACTCTCATTACATGCATGGCTAGCACTATAATGGGATTCATGTGGTATCTAGAGAGTTGTGCCTCATTTCATCTGACGGGGAATAGAGATCTCTTCAGTCGCTTGGAGGAGAAGTACCTCCAACAAAACATAGAGTTTACAGATGACGGGAGGTATAGCGTGACCAGAACACTCGCTTTTTCATTTAAAAGGAAATTTTCACTTCTATCTCATGCTAACTACTAAATACAATGTATATCTTTAAGTAAATGAGAGTCGGGTCGTATTTCGGATGGGACTCCTACACGAAACAATGTGAAGTCTAATTAGGACCTCATATCGGGGATATCTCCTGTATGTTGGTAGTATCTAGCACCGTCAACACCCTCATAATCTAAATTTGAATGAAACTTTGACAAATATTGAATCTGATTTGATTAATGACATTGTTTTTGTAAGATACACCCCTTGTTCTCCATCATCTATCTCTTATGATCCTCTTTATCTAGATTCACCGGATCAACATGTTTCACCACTTTATTTTGAATCTTATGGTGACAAAGTACAATGTGATGTTTTTGTTCAAGTAGACGAAAAGAGACTTGTAATATCTCATATCATGATTATGTTTAGGCTTCAAATTTTGTCATCTTAGATGATATTTCATCTAACCATTCTTATCCCTCTTCACCATCAGCTCACTATTCATAATTTCTTGATGTGTCTAATGAATCTCATATGCCATTTTTTCCTTTAAATTATTTTGATCTTTCAAGTCACGATAAAGAATGGTGTGGTGTCGATTTCCAATTAAAATAAGAGAGGGTGGAACCAATTGTTCATAATATGTTTCATTCCTCATATTTAATATGTGAAGAACCAGAGATTATAACTCCCTATGCTCAAGAAAAACCTTCATTTGATTCATCCAACCATGAAGATTCCTTGGAATTGAATACGAAATTTGATCTAGGTAGTGGCATTCATAATGTGTTCATTGATACATCTAGTGATGATTTTGTATCTTCATTAGTAGATCATTCCAAGCCACCAGTATTCGATGATTCATCATTCGAAAATTTGACAACTTCTCAAGAATTCGAGGAACTTCTACCCTTTCTTATGGTTATGTCAGGATTTCACCATCTTGGCAAGTTTCTTGAACAAGGTCAAATCCAAATCCCCTTGTGAGATAATATAAATTATTCAATTGAACACGTTGAAAATGTATCTCAATATTATTCACTTCTTTTTTTTCCATATCATTATTTGATTTTCGAGTGGTTAGAATAATCTTAATTGGAAATCTCTTTCGCTTGTAATAAGGTTCAATATTTCTTGATGTTTGCCAAAATTGAAGGTATGCATGAATGTACATCCATGAGAAGTTGTCGAGATATGTGTGACCATCAAGGAAAAGTGGAAGATTGTTTAGCGCAAGCTTTATTTTTATATTTTTCTGCTAATGTTTCTAGCCTTCAGGTCTTGGAGCGAGTTTTATCGGTTTATATTTTCTCTTTTACACTTGCCCTGAAATTATTCCTTACCACTTATTCCCTCACCCTCATAGGAAAAGAGCGACTTCGATGGTTACATTAGAAGTTTCACTTTACAAAATCCTGACCTTCCTTTTGTTAGTTTAGGAGTAGGTTTAGTATAGTTCTCTTTATTGCTTGCTTTGATCATTGTTCTTTCATTTGGATTTTTATTTTGCACTTTTCTTTTGAGTCTCTTTATAATAAGGTGTTTGAGAAAGTTGTTGAGGAAATTGTAAGATTATCAACATTTGGTAAACTATCAATTCCCTTCTGTGAATGGGCCTTATAATTTTAACACTCCATGATGCTTAGATGGAAAATATGTTTCTTTCCCAAAGAAATTATTAGTAGATCTACAATGATCGTACCTATAATAGGATATTATTCCTTGAGTTGACCTTCTATATATTTATTTATTTAATTTTAACATGTCAACTTGGTCAAGTAGAGAAGGGAAAGGGGAAAAAATTGGTGAGAATATTAATTTCAAAGGAAACCTCTCTTACTCTCAACAAGTCGAGATCCCTCTTCCACCCTAGAAATATAAATGTCGATGAAGTGCCAATAAGCATATTGAAAATAAAATAACGGGTGAAATAAGATAAAGGCTTCATGTGTAGAGATGTGAAGCAAGCAACTTCGTCGGGGTACTAAACATGCTTGTTGGCAACGAAACAATGTGTGTGTTCCTGTAGTTACTCCACCATGGTACTGAATAGGCCTACTAGTAGTGGAGCAACACCAGAGATAACATCAAAACTCTAACATATACACTCACACTTCTATATACTCCTAACCCCTAATCAAAACAACTTAAGCTTGAATTGCTTATGAAATGTTGAAATTTGCAACAAGAAACAGTGAAATTGGCATCCATAAACAACACACACACTGGTGTGGAATCATAGGTCACACGGTGATGGATCCTAGCGACACATTAGTGTGCAAGCCAATTTTCAATTAAATTTGAAAATTAATTGTAATCTTATCTCATAACAAATTGTAATAGTTAACTATGTGTGATAGACTTAGTTATCTCTATAATTTCGAGTTGAAGGTCAAAGGATAGGCATGTAGAGTTATTCTATTATTAACAGGGTCTAGTTGCAGTTGTAGCACTAGTGTAATGTGAGTGGGATCAGCTAACTCACATCAATTGAGTTAAAATCAGTTTAACTAGTTCTAATTATTTGATGAGCTAGTGGAAGATCAAGTGAATTAAAATATATTTAATTCACCAGTAGTGATCTACCAAGTAACTGATGATTCACTATTTATAATTGCATGCATGCTAATTCTGGTGGAGACCCAGTTGAGACGAAGGTTCAAGGCTAGTAAACTATCAGTTGTATTTTTGGAAAACTACCCAGGTACAGTTATAAAACCACAGGAAGCCCATGATGAATTGTGTAATCAAGGAAGCCTAAATTTCCTATTTAATAGGGGTTTAATTCTCTAGGGATTGTGTAAGCAGGGTAGGCTGATAATGGGGTATGTGTTTGTCCAATTTTTCCTAGATCAGTGTGAAGTAATTGGTATAGTGTATGAGGTTGTGGTGATCACAAATACATTGTATTGTTTCATGATTCCTTGGTTGATTATACAATAAAGATGGAGGGTTTTTGAGTAGTTTCTTTCCCCAGGAATATTTGGTGTTGTGTATTGATTTTCTTCTTTCTCTTACTTGCATGTGATTTAGAAATAGAAAATTATATTGCGCAAATATTGTAGAAGGATTCAATATCTTGTTTTAGTACATTACATGATCAGATTGAATCCATTGGTTTAATTTCTACATGGTATTAGAGCGCCAGGAATCACAATAATGGAGAATAAATTGAGTTTGTGTTGAAAAATATTCAAATTTGCAGGTGCTTTCTTTGGAGCTATAAGATGATCAAGATGTCTTTCAATGGCTTGAGACTAGAATATGCACTCGAGGGTAGTTCAAATTATATTGCATGGAAGGAAAGGATGGAGGAAGTGTTGGAGGACAATTCATTGAAGGACTCATAGATAATGATATTCCCAAGCCCATGGCAGCAGATGCCCAACTTCTTGATGCATGGTAGATGAAGGTAGCAAAGGCGAGGAGGAATTATTAGAGGGAGTTAAAGATAATATTGTCTTGAGTATCCATGGCAAGAAAACTCCATATGTTATGTGGAAGGCCTTGAAAGATCTGTTTCAAAGTAGAAATGACCACAAAAAATTGGCACTCAAGGACAAGCTCAATAAAATCAAAATGGATAAGGGCGACACAATCCATAAATACTTGACCAAGTTCACTCAATGTCGATATGAGCTTGGAAGTGTTGGGATTACTGTAGCTGATGATGAATTGGTGAGCTTAGCACTTATAGGCCTTCCCAAGAGCTAGCATAGTTACCAAGACTCTGTGAATGGGAGGGATAAGTTACCATATTTGGATCGAATTTGGTCATATTTCGTACAAGAATAGTTTCGGCAGAATACCAGGAATGGATCCTCATCCAAGATTGATGATGAGGAAAATTGTGCCTTGGCTGATAAGGCAAAGAAGGGGAAGGGGAAGAAGTCCTATTCCAACTTTGAGATTGGCAAAGAAGGCAAGAAGCATGGCATGTCAAAGGTGAAATGTTTTCACTATCATGATCATGGACACTATGCCACAAATTGTCCACAAAAGAAGAAGAACAACAAGAAGGCTCGAGGAGATGCAGTGGGTGAAGCTTTGGCCTCACAGTTTGAGTTGGAATTCTCTCTCATCACATGCATGGCATCAACTATGATGGGATCTATGTGGTACTTGGATAGTGGAGCATCTTTCCACATGACGGGAAACAAAGAACTATGTTCGGTATGTGTTATATTCTTTCCACGACTAAGCACGCGTAAGGGGGTAAGAGGGGGGGCGATAGCCCCCCCTTTGCATTGGGTGCAATGGGGGGGTCATAGGGGGGGCATTAGCCCCCCCTGTTGGGGTCTGGGGTAGCGCCCCAGCGAAAATTTTTTGGTCCTTAATTTTCGATGGGTAGTCCGCGCCCATGGTTTTGTGCATGAGTTTGCACATGGTTTTGGGGTACAATCGTTTTTGGTCCTTGGTATTTTGTAGATCCGGTCAAGTGAACTACGGTTATGTTCTAATCCAGGGTTAATGGATTGGGGTTTATGTATGCTTTGGCATGTATATATATGTGTTGTAACACTAAAAGGAATATAATGAAAAATCAAGCTGGTCGTCCTGATTTGGGATCTAGGGGAAAATCTTTGTGTTTATCTATTTTATCTTTTATGCTCTCGCTATTGTTTATTTTTTGTTATAAGATTCCCTACAAGTGGTATCAGAGTTGTTTCGGCTTCAAGGGGATGCCTTTGCTACTGAGGGTTTTTTTCTCGGGCCTGAGGTAGACCCTGTTCAGTGGGAGATCTATGGGATCGATTCTTGTGGTGAAAGAAGATGGCAAGCGGCGGAAAGATAGAGATCGAGAAATTTAATAGTCAGAGTTTTGAGTTGTGGAAGCTCAAGATGGAGGATCTGCTGGTGGATAAAGATCAGTGGATTGTGGTAGATCCAGGTACTAAACCAATGGCAATGTCAGATGAACACTGGAAGAAACTGGATCGGAAGGCTAAGAGCATAATACGATTGTGTGTCTCAGATTTATTATTGTTGAATGTAACTGGGGAAGCTACGGCAAAGACCTTGTGGGACAAGCTAGGGAATTTGTACCAATCTAAGTCTCTAGTGAATAATTTTTTCCTGAGGAAAAAGTTGTATAACCTGAGGATGAAGGATGGAGACTCGGTGACAGAGCATCTGAATGCCTTCAATACTGTGGTAAGTCAGCTGTCATCTGTTAATATTAAAATCTCAAATGAAGATAAGTGCATCAGTTTGTTGTGTTCTCTACCAGACTGGTGGGACAGTCTATTTATTGCAATAAGTAGCAATACAACTACCTTGAATTTTGATGACATTGTCTCAGCCTTGTTGTCGGAGGAAATGAGATGGAGAAATATGGAGGGTCAGAATGGAGATGCCTTATCTGTACGAGGAAGGTCCCAGAACAGAAACAATAATAAGGTTTCGAGTGGGAGATCCAAATCTAGAGGGAGATCTAAATCTCTTGGAAACTTTGTAAAGGTGTGCTGGAAATGTGGAAAGGAAGGGCACTACAAAAAGGACTGCAGATCTAAAGCTCCTGAGAAAGGAAAGTGATCTGATGATGCTCCTTTTGCAGAGGAAAAAACCACCTTGGATGAAGGTGGGCATGTGTATTTGGCTTCTTCTTCAAATACACATGTAGATCATGAGTCATGGTTGATTGACTCAGGTGCATCCTTTCACTTCACTCCCCATAGGGAGTGGTTCTGTGAGTATGAGAAATATGATGGTGGTGATGTCTTCCTAGGGATGATAGGAAGGCCAGAATCGTCGGATGTGGAAAGGTAAAGGACGTGGAAAGGTAAAGCCGAAGCTACAAGGTGGAAGGATTAGAACACTTCCTCGGGTGTTTTACAGTCTCCGCATCGTAAAAATCTGATTTCGTAAGCAAGATGGATGATGCAGTCTAAAAACAAGGTTCGAGAAAGATGCCTTACAAGATGGTTCGGGAGCACCGACACGTGGGGAGTTCAAGATCGGAATTCTATACAAGCCACAAGGTAACAGGTAGCACCGTTATCGATGGGTGTACCGCTTGTTGAAATATGATGCAGAGTGTTCCTTGATGGCAACCCACTGAATGGAGATGAAGACATGCGATTGTTGACATGTGTTGTCCTTGTTGGCAATCCACCTGATGAAGTTATTCTTGACTTGATGGACTTGGTAAATGATGTAAATCTGATGTGATATGATGTTTGTTGACAATATGATGCTGAGTGTTAGGCAACCCACTTGATGAAGATGATGACAACTTACTTGATGAAGTTGTGCTTGAGAGAATATGTTCCCGATGAAGAAAATATGATGTATCTACAGTGTGTACAAAAGGCAATGAAGAAAGGAATTCAGAATGTGCTCAAAATATGATGAAAAGAGTATGTCTCTTTGTATACGCGGATTGGCCTAAGGGAAGTCGCGTATGCACGCGGAAAATAACGTGCCAAGTCGCGTATGGGAAAAAGCGCTCAAAAAGTGCAAAACCAAGGGTAACCACCATGGTATTGACCCATTGTATTGGGTAATGATCCGCCTAATTGACCCCGTCCAGGTAGTTAAGGGGCTCATGGTATTGAAAAAGGATAAACCTATATAAGGAGAAGAAATTCATTGTGCAAATCATGAGTGTGGGATCAAGATGTCTGAGCTTGAATGAATACTTCTCTCTGAAGTATATCTGAATGGAAAGGGTTACACTTGAATGATAGATCTGAATGCATGAAGCACCTATGAAGAAAATTATGAAGAAGGGAATCTAGATCCTAAATGCTTCGTATTTGCTAGATCTGATTATGGAAGGCTTAGATCTGTGATGAGGCGAGCATCTAAGCGAACATCTGTCTGAAGCAAATGGGTAGATCTGAACTGAATATCTGATCTGATGAAGTATGCTGCTCTGTAATGATTGAAGATCTATACGCTACTTAGCCGCAGAGGAAGCGCGTATATACGCGGCTTCAGCGAAGAGAAAGCGCGCATGCGCAATAAAATATACACTGAGGTATACGCTGGTTTGTGTGGACGGAAGCGCGTATATACGCGACATCAGTGAAGGGAAAGCGCGTATGCAAACTAGGGTTTGCTGAAGCAAGGGGTATGAAATATCTGATCTGATCTGCTATCTAATCTGTGTTGATATGTATCTGTTGGTGATGTATGTTCGTGCTTAAAAGTATGGAAAGGGTCCAGTATGAAAATATGATGAAATGTGGCCTGCAAGTGGTGTTCTATTGAAGTTGTTGGATCCAGTGTGAAAATTGATGAAACGTGGTCCAAGGTGGTGCTGAGGGTTGTAGCCTTCAGTCAGGGGGTCGTAGCTCCCTTCCAGGTGAGGCTGGTAAACGAGATCAAGGGGTCGTAGCTCCCTTCCAGGTGAGGCTGGTAAACGAGTCAGGGGGTTGGAGCTCCCTTCCAGGAGAGGCTGGTAAACGAGCGCAGGTGGGTGCCTGCGTGCTGGTCAAGTCTGCGCCAGCACATATGTTGTAAGATGTTTTCTCTATAATAAAATATTGAAGGCCGAGCAACTGCAGCGGTGGTTTTCTCCCGACTTGGGTTTCCACCTAAAAATCCCGGTGTTCATGTGTGATGCTTTGTGTGATGGTTTATTCTGTTCTTACTGCACATGTTTACTGTTTATAGAACATCTAATGAATGAATGATGGAATGATATAAGTGAAGAATTAATGGCATAATTAGATCTCTGTATACGCGAGTTTTATGAAGGATATCCGCGTGTATACGCTAGTTGGCTTCAGAAAAGTAGCGTATGGGTTTTAGAGAGTGAAAAAGTAAAAAGTTTTGAATATGCGTAAATACTCGATCCACCCCCCCCTCTCAGTATTTTTCCCAACAACAGTTCTGTGGTTCCTGAAAGTGGAGCGGAAAGCCTAGATGTCTCTGGAGAAAAGACCATGCTATGGCATCAAAGGCTTGGACATATTGGAGAGAAGGGCCTTCGGATACTACATAGAAATGGTATGGTAGAAGGTATGTCTAATTTCTCTCTGCATTTTGATTTCTATGAACATTGTGAATATGGGAAGCAGAATCGGGTGAGTTTTCCTTCTAGTGCTAAGAGGGCGAACAAGATATTATAACTTGTGCACAGTGATGTGTTTGGACCTGTGTCAGTTCCATCACTGGGAAAGTCTTTGTACTATGATTCATTCATATATGACTTCTCAAGGAATACATGGATATATTTCTTAAGGAAGAAATCTGAAGTCTTTGATAGATTTAAATAATTTAAGGCTCTGGTGGAAAACCAGACAAAGAAGAAGATAAAGGTGCTGAGGATAGATAATGGTGGGGAGTTCTGCAAGAAGGAATTTGAAGAGTTCTGTAAGAAGTGTGGTATAGCATGACAGAATAATACTCCATACACACCTCAGAAAAATGGAGTTGCAGAAAGAATGAACATAACACTTATGGAAAAGTCAAGAAGCATGCTTAGTGGTACCGGGTTAGGACAAGAATTCTGGGCAGAGGCAGTGGAGACTGCATGCTATCTGGTTAACAGATCACCTTCATCAGTGTTGGAGGATAAGAATCCACATGAGGTATGGACTGGTAAGAAACCCTCTCTTTCACATCTAAAGGTATTTGGATGTGATGGCTATGTACATGTTCCAAAGAAAAAAAGAACCAAGTTGGATAATAAATCTGAAAGGTGCATCTTTATTGGGTATAAGGATGGTTTAAAAGGTTACAAGCTTTGGAACCCGGAAACAAGGAAGGTTGTGTACAGTCGAGATGTGGTGTTTAGAGAGGTGAAAGATGTTATTAAACATGAACTCATACCAAAGGAACCTGAGAAGATAGAGTTTAAGCTAAAGGAGGATGAATCAGACTCTACAATAGAAGAAGACTCAGAAGAGGAAGAGCCACAAACTCCAGCTGTGAGAAGATCAGCTCGGGAAAGAAGGAAACCAGCAAGGTATAGTCCATCTGCTTTCTGTTCATGTTTTTCCTTAACTATAACTGATGATGATCCCAGAACTATCAGGGAGGCAGTAGATTCAGAGGATGGAAAACTCTGGAAGGAGGTCATGGTTGATGAAATGGCATCCTTGCACAAAAACGATGCATGGGATCTGGTGGAGTTGCCGGCTGGAAGGAAGCCCATCGGGAGCAAGTGGGTGTTTAAGAAGAAGATAAATGTAGAAGGCAAGGTGGAGAAATACAAAGCTCGGTTGGTAGCAAAAGGTTATTCCCAGGTGTTGGGAATTGATTTTGGTGATATTTTTTCTCCTGTTGCCAAAGTTACTTCTATTAGATTACTTTTATCTGTTGTTGCTGCATTTGATTTTGAGATAGAACAGATGGATGTGAAGACAAAATTTCTTCACGGGGATCTAGAAGAGGAGATCTACATGAAGCAACCTGAAGGCTTCATGGTGAAGGGTAAGAAAGAACTGGTATGCAGGTTGAAGAAGTCTCTGTATGGGTTAAAACAGTCACCAAGGATGTGGTATCAGAAATTTGATACCTATATACGGGGACTTGGCTTCACCAGAAGTAAGGAGGATCATTGTGTTTATTTTAAATTAATTGGTGACTGTGTTATTTATTTGGTCTTGTATGTGGATGATATGTTTTTCATTGGAAATGACAAAGAAATTATCCAAGATTTGAAGACCCAACTGTTCTCCAAATTCGACATGAAGGATCTTGGTGCTGCAAACTATATTTTGGGCATGGAAATTAAGAGAGATCGGGAAAAGAGGAAGCTCTGGTTAAACCAGAGGAAGTATGTCGAGACTATATTGCATAGGTTCAATATGCAAGATAGTAAACCGGTGAATGTTCTTATTCCTGTAGGTGTAAAGATGTCTGTTGAACAGTGTCCCAAGACACAAGAAGAAGAGGAGGATATGTCCCGTGTTCCATATGCAAGTGCAGTGGGTAGCTTGATGTATGCAATGGTCTTTACCAGACCAGACATTGCACATGCAGTGGAAGTATTGAGCAGGTTTATGTAAAACCCAGGGAAGGAGCATTGGACAGTAGTGAAGCGGGTTTTCAGATATTTACGTGGCACTAGTGATTATGGCTTGTGCTGCCAAGGAAGACCGGGATTGGAAAGAATGTTGGACATTCGTGGTTTTGTTGATGCAGACTAGGCTAGAGATCTAGACAAAAGAATATCTACAAGTGGGTATTTGTTTAGCCTATTTGGAGGTGCAGTTAGTTGGATGAGTAAAAGACAGTCTATAGTGGTGCTTTCAACTACAGAGGCAGAATACATACCAGCCACTCATGCAAGGAAGGAAGCAATTTGGTTGCAGAGATTTTTTTTCAAGTATGGGGTTGGTACAGCAAGATATAAGGATAAAATGTGATAGCCAAAGTGCAATTTTCTTGGCTAAGAACACTGCTTATCATTCAAATACAAAGCACATTGATGTTCAATATCACTTTGTTAGAGATATGGTTGAGGCTAAAAGGGTGTTGCTGGTAAAGGTGGACACTTTGAAGAATGTTGCAGATGCATTAACAAAGTCTGTGAGCACTCAGAAGTTCTCTTGGTGTAGAGAAACAATGGGTGTTAAAGAATTGGGCCAATGACTAAGCTCTCTTGTGACCCCCTGTGGAAAGAAAACAACAAGTGGGAGAATGTTGGGTATGTGTTATAGTCTTTCCATGACTAAGCACACATGGGGTAAGAGGGGGCGATAGCCCCCCTTGCGCCGGTCGTAATGGGGGCCGCGTGGGGGTGGTAAGCTCCCCCGTCGAGGTCCAAGGCGCCGCCCCGACGAAAATTTGTTGGTCCCTTAATTTCGCGTGGGTAGTCCGCGCCCATGGTTTTGTGCATGAGTTTGCACATGGTTTTGGGGTACGATGGTTTTCGGCCCCCGGTATTTTGCATCCGGGTCAAGGGAACTACGGTTATGTTCTAATCTAGGGTTAATGGATTGGGGTTTATGTATGCTTCGGCATGTATATATATGTGTTGTAACACTAAAAGGAATATAATGAAAAATCAAGCTGGTCGTCCCGATTTGGGATCTAGGGGAAAATCTCTGTGTTTATTTGTTTTATGTTTTATGCTCTCGCTATTGTTTATTTTCTGTTATAAGATTCGTGTGTAGATAATTTATGTTGAGGGTTAAAACCTACAAACTCTTTAGTAGCTTGGAGGATAAGGATCTTCAAATGCACATCGAGATGGGTGATGACAGGAGGTATAGCACTACCGGGATTGGTACACTTACTTTCTAGAGACATTCAGGTAAACCTTTCTTATTAAAATATGTCATGCATGTACCAGGCTTGAAAAAGAATTTAGTTTCAGTTGCTATGTTGGAGGATCTTGGCTATGATGTGGTTTTCAGTGAAGGAAAATCGTTCCTTTGTCACAAAGCACAGCACAGGTAAAGAATATTGGGGTTCGTGTAAAGAACCTCTACAAAATTTATGTAGATGGATGTGTAGCAATGAGTAGTAAAGAAGGGAAGGTGGTGAGTCAGGATATAGGTGAGTTATGGCATAGGAGATTGGGCCATCTACACCACAGTGCTTTGAGGATCATGCAGCAGATTTCTACAAGTCTTCCAAAGGGTACACTTGTGCAGATAGACACATTCAAGGGATGAAAATGGGGAAGTATACTAAAGAAAATTTTCATGAGAAGGAGAACCGAGCAGCACCAATCCTTGAGAGAGTTCACACAAACGTGTGTGGACCATTCTCTACACCTTCCACAACAAAGCACAGGTATTATGTGATTTTTTTTTATGATTTTTCTAGAAAGTGTTGGATCTTCTTTCTACAGAAGAAAGATCAGGTGTTCTCCAAGTTTTTTGAGTTCAAAGCACTGGTATAGAAAGATACATGGAAGAAGGTGAAGGCTCTAAGGAGCGACAATGGTGGTGAGTATATCTCTAATGAATTCAAGAACTTTTGTGCCAAAGAAGGAATTCGAAGAGAATTGATTGCACCTCATAACCCACAACAGAATGGGGTTGCAGAAAGAAAGAACAGAAAAATTGTGGGAGAAGCATGAGCTATGTTACATGATCAGAGCCTATTATTGCATTTGTGGGCATACGCATGCAACACAGCGTTATTTGTGCATAACCGTAGTCCTCATCAGATACTTGGAATGACTACACCAGAGGAGGATTTTTCAGGTAAGAAACCGGATGTTTCATATTTTAAAATTTTTGGCTCATATATCTATTTCCATGTGACCAAAGATGCCAGGAAGAAGCTAGAACCAACAACATAGTTTGGGATATATTTTTGGTACACTAATACTCCCCACAACTATCGGGTGCATTTTTTGGCTAACAGGATGACAGTTGTCAGGAGAGATGTTAAATTTGATGAGGAGAAATCCATGTGATTGTACCTTGAGAGGGAGCTTGACTTGAATGCAAATGAGGAACTCTTAGTTCCAAAGGATGAACCTCAAAGTGTGGAGTAGCCACAAGCAGAGGATCATGGAATGGCAGAAACCACTCATGCGGATCCATCCACTAGAAATGGTAGGAAGCGCACCAGAGAGGCTGACAGATTGATGCTAGATGTGACAAAGCATGTAGGAGCACCTACACCACAGCGTAGGCAGAGAAGGTCCCCAGACAAGTACACTAGATACATGGCTCTTATGAGTGAGTGTATTGTGACAGAACCATCCTCTTTTGAGGAATAAGTACAACAACCAACAAGGGTTGATGCCATGGCTGAGGAGTATCAGAAATAGTGCATGGGAAGTGGTCCCAAGACCATTGGGGAAGTCAGTGGTTGGATCCAGGTGGATCTACAAGGTGAAGCAAATTGATACCTCCAGGAGGGGGAAATTTCGATCTAGATGGGCAGAGGGAGTACATGCAGCTATACCTCCAGGTGTGAGGTGGGGCAATGTGCAAAATTAATCCCAAGAATAAATTTGGGCAGGGTCCACTGACATGGTGTGTCTCATGGATCTAACCTGGCTACGAGGATCCCACAGTACAACAGTAGCAGGAAGGATCAGTTATACTAATGCAGTCAGATGTCAGGAGGACAGGAATCAGAGTGACAGGTGTCAGATACTGGAGCACAGATCAGAGTTGGCAGTAGTGTAGAGTGCATGGATGCAGATTTCAACAACAGTGCAGAGAGTCAAGTAGACATGTGCACTAACTAGTAGTAGTCAAAAGACCCTAATGAAATATGCATTATATTGATTCAGTTGTTGGAGGTTATTCAGTTCCAGGAGAGTTGCATGTGCAAAAAAAAGTAGGAAGTGTTGCATGAAAGAACATTCCAAAGGTACCAGATCGGGCAGATTGATTCCTTTCTTATTGAGAGGGAGTGTTGAAATTTTCCACAAGAAATAGTGGAATTGGCATCCAGAAACAAAACACACACAGGTTTGAGATCATAGGTCACATAGTGATGGATCCTAGAGACACATTAGTGTGCAAGACAATTTTTAAATAAATTGGAAAATTAATTGAAGTCTTATCTCATAAAAACTTGTAAGAGTTAACTAAGTGTGATAGACTTAGTTAGCTCAAGAATTTTGAGTTGATGGTCAAAGGATAGGCATGTAGAGTGATTCTATTATTAACAAGGTCCAGTTGCAGTTGTAGCACTAGTGTAGTGTGAGTGTGATCATTTAACTCACATTAATTGAGTTAAAATCAGTTTAACTCATTCTAACTATTTGATGAGCTAGTGGAAGATCAAGTGAATTAAAATAGATTTAATTCACCGGTAGCGATCTACCAAGTAACCGATGATTCACTATTTATAGTTGCATGCATGTTAATTATGGTGGAGACCCAATTGAGACAAAGGTTCAAGGCTAGTAAACTGTCAGTTGTATTTTAGGAAAACTACCCAGGCGCAGTTATAAAACCACAAGAAGCCCGTGATGAATTGCGCAATCAAGGAAGCCTAAATTTCCTATTTAATAGGGGTTTAATTCTCTAGGGATTGCGCAAGCAGGGTAGGTTTAGGGTAGGCTAATAATTGGCAATGTGTTTGTACAATTTTTCCTAGATCAGTGTGAAGCAATTGGTAGAGTGTATGAGGTTGTGGTGATCACAAATACATTGTATTGTTTCATGATTCCTTGGTTGATTATACAATAAATATGGAGGGGTTTTGAGCAGTTTCTTTCCCCAGGAATATCTGGTGTTGTGTATTGATTTACTTCTTTCTCTTACTTGCATGTGGTTGAGCGATCGAAATTTATATTCCGAAAATATTGTAGAAGGATTCAGTATCTTGTTTTAGTACATTACATGATCGGATTGAATCCATTGGTGTAATTTCTACATGAAACTGTTAAGTTGATGAGAGGAATGGAATATACCACATTTTTTAGTTCGTTTCGACGGTAGTTGCATAAATTCTAAAGATAGACAAAGCACATTTTGAGAAAACAAGCTAAAATGTGCCTTGATCACATTGGTTACATCCCTTGATATGAGGGACTACGCAATCCTTTGTGATATCCAACTGCAGAACTCCTTGTCAAAGTGAACTCCATAATCGCTTGAGATAGGTACTTGCTCATTCAAATGTGGAAGAAAACTGCACACTTCCCTTTGGTATTGAATTGTGCACTTCACTAAGAAAGCCAGCTTTGTAGTCTCTTGAGCCATTGAACTGCATAGTTCCTAGAGATATTCAATTTCACATTCCTTGAATATAGGAAGTGTGCACTTCCCAAGGATATTCATGTGCACTTCTATATGGATATGTCACATGTGTTCCCAAATTGATTATCTTACATGTGTGAGTTAACTAAGAATAGCTCCCTAATTTTAAGCATGAACACCCAAAACCTTGACCCTAACTTCATGAGTGATCATCTATATAAAAATCCATCTTATAGCTCATTCCCACACTCATATTTGGATCTATATCCATTCTCATGAGCGCAAGGAGCTTTTGGTCACAATTGCGTTTCTTTTCTGGGTAAGTTTCTTAACTATCACTATTTGTTACTTTCGCTTTCGCTTTTGTCGCTTTTGCTTTCACAAGTGTCATTTTGTCCTGATTTTCACATAAAAAGTATTGTTTTATTTATTATTAGCTTCTACATGTGTCATTTTAGTATTTTACACTTCTTTTCTAGTGTCACTTCACATTCCATGTATTTTCACCTGTTGGGAATAATTGTTGTTTGGTGTATTTATTCATGCATGAATTTTTTCATTCATTATCTTTCTTGCTTGATGTGAGTACTTATTTGGATTAATCTCTAGTTGATCCACGTCCTTCCTCCCTTAAGTTATCAAATATTGAGCCTTGTATTATGTTGGATACAAATACGCAGAACCCAGAGCCTCCTTCCCTCTTCAACTGCGCTTTGTGCAATCTTAGCCAACAGAGGCCTCATCTTGACCTTTGTAACTATGCATTATGAAATCCCTAGGGCCCAACTATAAATTTTGCAATTCCAATAAGCAGTGAGACCTCCCATACCATTGTCACTATGAACAGTACAGTAAGAAGCCTCTCTCCAGCAGTAACTGCACATTTCACATTCCTTGTCCACAATCTCTCCCTCTTGATGTCAATACCTATGCAATCCCCTCTTAGACACTGTGTAGTGTGCATTTCTAGTGACCATTAAAGCCACTCTGCATCTCTTGTGCTCAAGCATTGCACAATCCATTTTCTTAATGGTTGTCTTATGTTTTAGAATAATTTATATATTAGTTGATATTTTCTAATCTGGTTTTTTATTTCCATGAGTGTATATGTTTCACCGGGTATTACAGATCCAAGACATGTTAGTCTTTCATCATCTACCAACACCATGCCTCCAAACATATGGAAAGGAACATCAAAGGAGGTCACAAATATGAGTATAGAGGATGTCATGTGTTAGTGTCCAATATTCACTGATCAAAATACTCCTTTCAGGTTTACTTAGTAGTGGTCCTAGGTCAAAATTTTATAATTTAGGTCAGTTTTCAAAAAAAAATTGTTCGTGGGATATTGTCTAGGTCTTAAAATCTACTCCCTCCACTCTACTCATGGTCATTATAATTTCATAGGTCATGTCCTCCACTATCATCTAGAGTCTTAGGTCAGTCACCATACTTTCACCTAGGTTAGTGTTTAGGTGTATCTATGTCTTTTATGGGAGGAAACGCGACGTTTATGAGCATTGGTGCAATGTTTTTCGGTGCAAGTGCTACGTTTCTGCCACTGCGCTATGTTTCTGCCAAAGGCACTACGCTTTTGAGTTTTAACCTCTGATTTAGCCATTAAAGCGTCAAAAAAAGTGTGCAAAGCTTATGAGGCCTCCAAAATCAGTAAGTGGACACTCTCAATACCTTTTTCAAGTAAATTCATCAGTATATGAGTGATTTATCTCCTTAAGGTTTTGCTCAACTACGTTTTTAGGGCCTCCCATTCTTGATTGGTTTCAATTATTTAAAACCCTCATTCCACCATCTAATACCTTCACATATCTTCAACAGGTCGTACCCTAACACTCCCTATCACTCATGGCCCTCTTTACCATTGTTTCCATCAAAACCCTAATTTCCCACTACATTTCCACAAGAAAGCTAGGAAATCCCTGTGTTTTCACATTTTGGTCAATCTCCCCATACTTATTTCAATAAATTTCACTTGTAGCCTAAAGCTAACACATCACCCTACCTCCTCAATTTTTGGGGGAATTTTCCTTAGCTTCCTTACACCTCATATCAACCCCTAAAGTCACCCTATCCCTACCCCCTATTTTCCCAAAATTCACTTTACCTACCCACTCCATCTAGCTAGGGTTTTATCATATTCACAAGCATTATGAAAGGTGGAAAGAAGTTTGACAAAGGAGTCCGCCATTCTAGGTTTGAGGCATCCACTTTGCAAGAACTCAATGCTCCCCCTTATGCCAAGAGATGTTTTGAAAACAATGGATGTTTGAGGTTTTTTGAGAGAATAATGGAGGTAGGCTGTCATGATCAATTGACTAGAACTTTTTCCACTAACTTCAGTAGAGACAAATTCATCATTGTAGGCATTGAATTCAGTCTATCAACAGATGTCATCACTTCAGCAACAGTTATTCCAAATGAAGGGGAATTCTGGTTCAAAGGCATGGAATTGGACCTTGAGAACTACCCAACGTTCCTAAAACCTCACTATAGAGATGAACCTAAGCATGTTTTCCCTTTCATAAATTTACTTGATAATTATGCCCCATTAATGAAGCTAATCATGAAATATTTTACATGCAAAGGGAGATTTTCAAGACTCTACCAATACCATGTCAGGTTACTAATGCACTTTACAGCCACCAAATAAATCAATTTGTCTAACTATTTATTCATGATTTTGGTCAAAATGGCGGAGAAGGTACATAGAAAAGGTAAAAATCATCATCCCATTTTATTCCACCATGGTTTGGTCAAGCTGGTTGTTTTGCACCAACTTTCAGCAAAAAATATGACCTCGGAAACTTTCATGGAGAAAGTAGCATCAACACCTACTACTAGTCCACCTATTGTTCATAACACATCATCAACATCAACACAGCTAAAGGAGGTTGGCTCTTCAAGCAGGCAAGCAGAGGTTTCAAAAGCGCCTAGGGTTGAGATCACTCAAACCTATGAGAAGGGTAAGATGATGGTTTTTTGTCCTAAGACCATCAAAGGTATATTTTCACCTGAAACTACCCCTAAGAAAAGAAAAATAGTAGAGTAGCTACCTAATCATGATGGTGAGTCACCATTGCAGAAGCATGATGAACAAGCACCCCTAGAGGTTGGCTTAGAAGAGCATGTGAAGGACAAGTAATCTGAGGAAATCATAAAGGAAAAATATGAAGAGATAACAGAGTTGAGGGAGGTTCTCTCAATGGAAAATTTTCAGATTACCTTCTTACAGTAAGAGAATCTATAGTTAAAAGTGAAACTACTCCTCCCAGACAAGCTAAAGATGCATATTGAGGCAGAAAAAGGTAAAGGTAAAGAACTGGTAGATGGTGATAAGTTGGAGGATACAGAAGGTGAAAAAAAGGCAAGGAGACGAAAGACAAGAGGTCTCAAGAGGGTGCTTTAGAAAGAAAAAGAATCAACTCCTACATCAAGTTAGAAAACATTTGATGAATTAATTGTTGCTTAAATTAATCAAGATAGAGAGTATTGGCTTGATAGAGTTAATGGACATATTGATAAGCTTCTGAAGAAATCCAAAAATAACAATGACCTCCAGAGGCATATGGAAAATCATTATTGTGCCAGAAACAAAATCTCCCAAATCAGGCTAAAGAAAATGAAGAAAAAGCTCAAGGAAGCCCAAATGAAGCTCAAGGAGAAGGATAACTTGGACCTACTTTCTTAGCATCCTTGGCTATTTAGCATATCATCCACAGGTGTCATAAAACAAATTTTGAGATATTTTGATAATTTTGAGCATTTTTGGTGATTTTTGGAAAATTATGGAAATTTTACCTTCACAGAAGTGTCGCAAAACGGCACAATGCTTTCTCTTAGAGCACTCAAATGAAGAATGGTTTATGTTTTTGGATGCATTTTCACTTGCAAATTCCATATCTAGTCCTATTTTTTCATGACACCCCTTGATTGTGGAGAAAACTGCCTCTTTTTCATGTTCCTGCCAGTGTTTTTACCAAGCGCGGCGTTTCTGGAGTGAGGTTGGGAGAAACAAGTTTTGAAGGTATTTCTGTGGATTTTCTCTCAATTTTGAAGGTGCATTGGAAATTATACACGTAGGGATACCTAGACCAAACTTCGTAATTTTAAATTGATGCTTCAAAGTGGGTAAAATTCACCTTTGAATGGTCGCGACACTTCTACTCGAGAGGCATGATGCTTCTGCTAATGGCGCTATGTTTCTACATTGGATTCCTTTCAAACAGCTGTCAAGCCAGGAAAACTTCAAAATTCAAAGTTAATCTGTCCCATGAGGTGTCATTTGAGTAATTGAGTTGTTTTTTGCCTCATGTGATGAGGAAACATGTAATTTAATGAAGGAGACACACACTCCTAGTCTTTAGCTGAATTTTAGAAAAAAGTTTCTAACTTCCCTAGATTCTAGGAAGTGACCCATCTGATGTAATTATGATGATTTTTGGATAGGATTTCGAACCTATGAGGTGGCATGACTCTTATTTCCTATATGTAGTCCAAATCAAGCCATTTTAAGGTTTGGATATTTGTTATTTTCAATGGAGCTATTGTACAAGATTTTGTTTTTAATGAAATCAAAGACAATGTTGCAGACATAGTGTTGAGACTCCAGTGGTATGCCTTTGAGCATTTGTTTTTATCTGTAATCTTATAAATTTTAATTTTATGTTATCCTTCTTTCACATATATGCTTATTTATGTTAATCTTATCAATTATAGACAGAAATCATGCTTTCCATGCTTTGTTTTTATAATATTTACATGAACATGTCCCTGCTCTTCTGATGAATGAATTTATTTTAATGCTCATTCTGACTCTCTCTGTGTTCACCCTATACTCAATGAAAAATTAAGCATGTTCCTAATCTTAACTACATGGCCTCATCCTTGCCTCTGTAGCTAAACCTTTGAAATATGACTTAAACCCTATACCTAACCCCCTAACTGTCATTCCTATCCAGCAAAACTTCAA
This sequence comes from Pinus albicaulis, assembly GCA_034641835.2. Lineage (NCBI taxonomy): Eukaryota > Viridiplantae > Streptophyta > Pinopsida > Pinales > Pinaceae > Pinus > Pinus albicaulis. The sequence continues at coordinate 139,798 of JAXQQM020080408.1, forward strand.
ACGAACAAAAACCCTAATCTACTAAGCATGATAACTAGCCTAAGATAATTATATTAATTCATCTCATTGGCTGCAAAGTGACATTGAGAGAGCCCTCTTTGTTTTTTTTAGGGCTATCTACCTGACCTAAAGGTTGGTTTGTGGTTACCTTCCTTCAGTTCCATTCTCAGCCTTGGGAAGCGAGGGGAAGTGATAACATTTTTGGCACCATTGTTGGGGAGCGATTGAAAAAATTTCCTTAGGAAAGTTTCTTTATTTCACCGAATGTTATACTTGTAGGTGAAAATTTCTGACATTTCACGAAGGTTGATTCAGTAACTTCGAGCCAAAGTACAAATTCTCAAGAAAACCTGGCTCCCAAAAGACACACTAGGTCAAATCCAGACCCAAATCCCTCACCAAATGTCAATGACCTTGAGATTATTTTAAGAAAGTAGAAAAAAAAGTCTCAGAAAGTTGGAAAGGCTATCCCTCCGCCTGTGAAATCAAACTCTTTTCCTACAAGGTTTGCTTCAGAATATTTTTCCTATAATTTTGAATTTGAAACATCTTTGTTTAGGTATAAGTCTGAAACTTTTCTTTCAGAAATTGTATTTGATCCTATTGATTTGGAGACCTGTTTACCATTTTCTAAATCTTCTTATTCTGAGGTTCATAGTGAAGTCTGGTCTAATTTTCACAAACTCCAAGGTTTGGTGGATAAGTTTCAAGTAACTTCATAAAAATCTTATTTTCAATACCACGAGCAGGCTTTTGCTTCACCACCTTCTATTACACCTTCTCACAAAATAACACTCTTACTCAAGTATAGAGGAAGTATGGTTTGAGGAATAGGAATGTTCCTATAACCTCCAATCAGAAAAAACAGAATTCTCAAAGCGATACTCATCATATAGAGACAACTACTTCAAATCAAAGCAAATAAAAAATGACCTCTTGTTCCTAATCTTGCAAAAGGAAATGAAGCTTCTACCAGCAGTTAGAAAAAAATATATAGAAGTCCAATATGTAGGACAGAAGAAGGATATTCCACACAAAGATCACCTGATTGATGTACTATCCAAAGAGGTAGAAAAACATTCTTCCCTTTTTAGTCTTGAAAATGAAATCTCAAAACTGAAAGTCTCCGTTCCTTTAACATAAATAGTCATGAATGACCAGTATAAATTTCAAGTAGCCAAGTTTCTTATGGTAGATCAGATGTCTGATATGGTCAATGTAAGTGATGATCACCCAGAACTTTTATTTGGTCCTGTTGTTGACGGTGATCTAGAAGATAGTGAGGTCCCTCCATTTTATCTTGGCCTCAAAATCCAAGATTTTATCCTCCATAACACCATACTTGATTCCGGAGCGTCTAATAACCTTATTCCCAAAGACATCATGGAAATATTAGGCCTAGATATCACAAGACCCTACCATGGCATTTATTCGTTTGATTCAGGTAGGGTGAAATGTCTTGGCCTCATTAAAGATCTAGTGGTGTTTTTAGATAAAATCCCAGCCAAGAATTTCATCATGGACGTTTTTGTAGCTGATATCCCTCCCAGATATGGAATTTTTCTCTCCTGATCATGGGGAGAAAAAATTATAGGTACCTTGCAGCTCGACTTTTCATATGCTACCATACCATTCTTTGGCCAACTTAGAAAAATATACCGGGGAAGTAAAATTAAGTACATGATCAGTAGCAAAGAAAAGCCTAATAATCACCCATACATGTTTTTCACATGGATTTAGAGTCTTTTATCTTATTCAATGATGAATGTTCATCATCTTCAGAAATTTTGATGGAAGAAAAGACATAAAATTCATAATTTTCAAATTATGTTTTAGAAATTGCAAATGCGGAAAATCAAGAAAATACACCAAGTGATTTGGAACCAAGTGCATCAGCCCAAAAAAGAGATGAAATGGTGAAAGAAACTGAACCTTTTGGTACAGAAGACCTTTCTCAAGCAACAAGTAAAGTTCAATTTTGCAGCATCCTGGTGAAGAAAGTGGTTTGTGGACTATGGACTTCGACGGAGCCTTGGGTAAGGAAGGGACTGGCATTGGAGTGTGGATTCGCAGCAATATAAATTAGTCTCTTAAAATTCCTCCCAATTTTTGAATGTCCTCTTACAAGTTAGCATTTCAATGTTCGAAAAATGAAGCAGAGTATGAGGCTTTGATAGTCGATTTGAAAATTCTCAGGAAATTAGGTGCTAAGAAAATTTTTGTGTATGGCGACTCTGAATTGGTAATAAAATAAGTCAAAGGGGAATACCAGGCCAAGCATCCTAGGATGTGAGCTTACCGAAATGTAGTGTTAGATATCCTCAAGACCTTCACCAAGTATATTTTTTCAATGATCTAAAGGGACATCAATGATCTTGCTAATTCTCTTGCCACTTAGGCCAGCATGTTTAAAATTCCATTGTATCCCAATAAGAAGTATGAGATAAACGTCAAACATCGCCTTGTTGTTCCAGATAATGTTCAGCATTGGCATTTCTTTCAAGATGAAAAACAGATCAACAACTTCTTGCAAACAGAAGAGGAATTTGTGAATTCACAAATGGATGACCAATTTTATGAAAATGACCAAGAATTGCATGTAGCATAAATGAAAGTACTTAACCTGAAAGACAACTCCATTCCTAGAGGTATTGTGCCTTTGGAGGTGCTTTTTGACCAAGACTATGTTGCACGTAAACCGACCATGCTACCAACAGAAGTAGGAGTGGAATATCTTAATCTTGGCACTCCTGAAAAGCATAAGATGGCCAAGATTTCAAAATCCTTGAGCTCTAAAATGAAAGGTAAATATGCAGCACTCATGTCTCATTTTCTTGATGTATTTTCTTGGGAATATTTTGATCTGAAAGTGTATGATAAGGGTATAATTCAGCATATTATTCCTTTGAAACCGGATCAGAAGCCTTTCTACCAGAAATTGAGGAAATGAATCCCAAGTTGTTGCCCTCCATTCAAAAAGAGGTAAACGTGTTATTCAATGTGGGTATTATAGTTCCACTTCACTTCTCAATTAGATGTCTAACTTAGTGCCAGTAAGAAAGAAGACCAGAGAGATTCGCTAGTGTATAGATTTCAGAAATATGAATAAAGTGTCACTAAAAGACAACTACCCACTTCCACAAATGGATCATATTCTACAAAGGGTAGTTGGATCTTCTACAAAGGGTAGCTGGATGGATATTCCGAGTATAATCAGATTATAGTCCATCCAGATGATCAGGAAAAGACAGCCTTTAAAACACCGTGGGGTACCTTCATGTACGCCAAAATTCCCTTTGGATTGAAAAATGCAGGAGTGAATTTTTAGAGAACTATTTCGTTAGCTTTAGTATATATATTATTGAATGTGTGTCGTATTTGCTTTCATGATTGTTATTATCTTGTGAATTATTTTGCAGGCTAACTAACAATTATTTCATATATGTGTGTGTCTCTTTTAGGATAGGACTACTACTTTTCTTCTAGAGGCTCACTCTCTTTTCCCCTTGCTTGAAATGACCTCTTGTGCATTAAAATTGATATATTTCACAAATTTTACTCACTTTTTATCCCCAAAGTTATGTGTATGCCTTTTCACATTATTTATTGCAGCCAACGCACATCTTTAAGATCATAGTCATGGCAACCAACCTTATTTCCCAGTTGGGATCCTACTCCAAATGGTGTGAGGTATAATTGGGACTTCATACTTGGGAGACCCCTTCCCTGTTGTCAGCATCCAACACCGTCAACATGGTCTAAGGTAATTGGTTACTAGATAAAATAAAATAATTTAAGATTTTCCATGTGACTAAGCACCCTATTGGGCCTTCATTTTCTATTTTTTTTACTACTAATTGTGTTCTTTAAGCACAATAAACCATTTTCTTTTTTACCAAATTACTTCCCTTTCATCAAAATCCATATGATTCTAGCAAAGAATGACACTCAAGAGCATCTTAGATATTAAGGTAATCTTTAATTATTAATTATTGTAATGTTAAAAGTCATTTTGAAGTATTAATCCCTCTTTATTACAAGAAGTTGGGTTTTTGTAAACATGGTTAGTTCAAGAAACAATGCAAAGGTAATTAGGCATCAAACACTTGGAGCATGTTCCACACATTTTGAAGTTGCTTAGGGTACCTTTAGACATTGAAATCAATCATTGGAAGCAAGGGTAAGAAATCTTGGTCAAGTATTTGGTTAAAATAGAGGAAGTGGGATTCTGCACATTAGCACAAACAATTCTATATTTTTAATCTAACTGAGATTTCATGTACACATACTCTTTAAGATTGATATTATAGGATCTCAGTTAGAATTCAAATGCAAAAAGGTCAATACCATAATTGTCTTATTTTATATTTAGAAAAAATTATGATTTGTGTGACAATGATCATATCCACTTAGAAAGCATGGGATATGATGCTATATGTTTTCCTCTTTGAAACATATAACTATTTTAAAAGGATATATGTATGAATAATAATTAGGGGTAGCTATTAAAGGGTAGATAGACAAGAAATTTGTAATTTTTACATTCGATTTTTTCCAAAAATTAATATAAATTTGCATATTAATAACTATTTGCAACATTTGAATCTATTCATATAGTGTTCTTTTGGATGAGGAGAGACCTCTCTTTCATAAGTAAATGATGCATTTTATTTCTTTTATTTTTTTTCTACATTAGTTTAATTTCTATTCCTATATTATTTATTTGATGTGTGGTGTGTTTATTTTCTTATTGTGGTATTTATATTTTCTTATGACCATAATCTTAAAAGAATCAAATCACATTATTAGGAACGAAGTACCTGTTATAGTTAGTGATATTTTATTATTTAATATTGTTGGGACTTTATTTTTATAATTAGCAGTCATAGTGATCATTGAGTCATGAGTAACCACTCTCAAGTAAATTAAACCTACATTTTTTTTATTTTTTATTTATTTCCTTTGAGAAGTCACTAGGAAATTTTCTTGCATACCAAAGGGAAATTTAAAACCATAGATAATACATATTTTCTAAGTCTTCGGAAAGAATAATTATGTAAAAATGATGTTTTCACTCGACAAGTTTATGTGCCTTGACTGATAACTAAACATCACAGAATTTATGCAAATAAATTTCTTTACACATCCCACCCTCTAACCCATAAGCAAGGGTAAGATATTATTTAGTGCTTAAATTTTTTAAACAAAAAGCCTCGAAGCCATTAGAATAACATACTCAATATGTAGAAATATAACTCTGATACCATGTAGAAAATCTACAATGAATTCAATCCGATCTTGTGATGTACTAAAACAAGATACTGGATCCTTCTACAATATTTGCGGAATAAAAAACACGATCACTCAATCACATGCAAGTAAGAGAAAGAAGTAAATCAATCGCACAACACAAGATGTTATTGGGGAAAGCAACTGCTCAAAAACCCTATATCTATATGTGTATTAAGTCAAGAAATCATGAAACGGTACAATACTTAATCTCTCATGATATTCTCCAGCATTCTGCCAACTGTCTCACACTGATCTAGGCAAAACCGGTCTAGTACTTAGCCAATTCTCAGCCTTCCTTCAGCCTGCCTTGATCATGCAATTCCTATGGAATTATATCCCTATTAAATAAGAAAAATATCCTTCCTTGATTGCGCAATGCATCATGACATCCCAATGACTCTATAATTGCACATGGGAAATTTTCTATAAATACAATTGATAGTTATGTTCCCTTTAACCTCTGTCTCAACTGGGTCTTCCTCAGAACTGACATGCATGCAACTATTAATAGTGAATTATCAGTTAACTGATTGATCACTCATTGTGAATTAAAACTAATTTAATTCAGTGGACCTATCACTAGCTCATCACTCAGTTAGAAATTGTTAAACTTATTTTAACTCAATTAATTGAGTTAACTAATTCACACATGCACCCCGCTAATGTATCAACTACAACTAGACCTCTAAAATACTAGAATTCCTCTACATGCCTCATATTAGACCCTCAACTCAAATTTCTTGAGCTAACTTAGTTATCATGACTTAGTTAACTGATACACGTTGTTATGAGATGAAATTACAATTTATTGTCCAAATTATTTAAGGGAAAAATAAATTAGATGCTTCACATTCCATGGCCAAAATTCTAGTGCATCAAGATTCCACAGCCTTTGTAGGTGCATTTTTTTCCTTTCTCGTTGTCAATTTCATTGTTTCTTGTTGCAAATTTCAACACAATATGAGTTTAACATGTCACTTACCAGAATTGAATCTAAATGGGGATGGATAACAATCCTTCCACACTTAACTTGTTTCACATGTTTCTTAGTAACATCTTAATTATACTTCTTTTATTTTATTTTAATTTTTAACTTAACAATTTTGACAAAGACAATAGAGATTTATGAGCCATTAATTCTTTTCAATGTAGTGTGAATATATGAAATCAATTTTTGTTAAATTATTTATTCAAAATATGTTTTTAATCTAAATGAGAATGGATAACAATCCTTCCTCCCAATACACTTAACTTGTTTCACATGTTTCTTAGTAGCATCTTAATTATACTTCTATTATTTTATTTTAATTTTTAACTTAACCATTTTGACAAAGACAATAGAGATTTATGAGTCATTAATTCTTTTCAGTGTAGTGTGAATATATGAAAACAATTTTTGTTAAATTATTTATTCAAAGTATGTTTTTAATGAAACGCCTATCAGATTGAATTTGCATAAATCCCTTGAAATTATGAATCAATATTGTTACTTATAGTTGAACCACTATTCATCCAAATATTCCAAGAGTGAGTGGGATACATAAAATTTTCCTTTGGAAAAAATAACATATCATTTGAAAAAAAGAAAAAAGAAAAAAATCGAATTTGGACAATCCACTTTGTTTTATGAGGGAAAAAAATAAACATTCTACAAGGTGATATTCCATTACCATTCTCTACTTTTTATGTATGTGCATACATAAAAGACTATGTATGTATGTGCAAGACTAATTATGAGGAATATTTAATCCATCATTTGTTTTATCAATATAATTTATTGTTGTCGTTATTGTTTTTCAAACTCATTTTATTATATAAATTGTGTTTAATGTTTTTGGATTCCATCATCAAGATGTGTATGTGAGACAGAGTTTGAAACGTCTTTTAAATTATTATTTTTTGAGGTAATTATGAGGAATATTTAATCTATCATTTGTTTTATCAATTTATTGGTGTTGTTATTATTTTTCATATTCATTTTATTATATAAACCATGGTTAATGTTTTTGGATTCACTATCCATCATCAAGATGTGTATGTGAGAGAGAGTTTGAAATGTCTTTTAAATTATTATTTTTTGGGATACTTTAAGTGTTTTCAATTTTTTTGGGACAAGATGTGTATGTGAGAGTGTTTGAAATGTATTTTTTTTATACTTTAAATGTTGACACTCGAAGATATTTCGAGTTTTTGTATTTCTATTTTTTTTCTGGTTTTTGTTGTTTTAAATATTGAAAATAAAGACAATTAACAACATATATAATAAATATTGAAAATAATGACAACTAATAACATATAGTAAAAGATAAAATCAAATTGTAATTTATTCACTTCAACAACAATATAGTAATTGTTTAGCATTGGTTTGTGTGAGAGTGATTAGGCAAATGACTGGCAAACAATTGTATTAACCTTTTTATTGTAAAGTGTAAATTTCTTAGATTTTTTTTTCAAATGCAAAATGATTATAAAAATTGTTACATAAGTGCTTATAAAGAAATTATTTCTTTGATTACATTATACGCTCACATTTGATTACATTATACACTCACATTTTATACTTCTAATTCTCGCTACTAGAAAGAACAAACACATTAACCACGAAAATATGGAATAAGTAAGTCTCCTCATTTCACTTATTAGTCATTTCTTTTGTGAGATATTGCAATTATTGGTGAGGAGTCAAACTAAATTGATTCATTATTAATTCACTTGAATTTTACGACATATCCAAAGTTTTTTGGACCTTGTGTATTAATTCCATTTTTTTTAATGATTTTTTGAACGAGATGCGACATGACTATATTTCCCTACTCTTTTTTATTTTCTTCCCTAATTGTCAATGGCAACAAATTGTTTAAAAATATATATATTTCTTATTTTCTAGTTTATTGGCTATAGCAATGCACAATTGAAGGTCTAATAATGCAATTAAAGGTCTAACATTTCCTGTTGTAGGTTCTTATGAAGGGGAATGAACAAAAACACAAAAGGTAGTCCATTGGGTAAGGTGCACAAAGCCCCACCACTTCATCCTTTTCCACCCACAAAACTTGATTTGTTTATTATTGTGAACATAAAGTCCACCATAAACACAATTTAATTCATTTCATTATGATACAAAAGAGTAGAGATATGGGAATGTAGGGACTATATTTATTGGCAAGGAGTCAAAATACATTGATTTCTCATTAGTTAATCTAAATTTTAAAACATGTCCAATATTTTATGTAAATTATCAGTGTCAATAAATAATTTAAAAGAAACAAATTTCTTATTCATTTATTTGTAGGCTTTGACAATGTGAAATTGAAGGTTTGACAATGCAATTAAAGGTCTAAAATTGCAATCAAGGCTATGATGTAGGTTCTTGAATGAGATGTGATGGCCCTATATTCCTATGGTGTATGTTATTTCCCCCTAATTATCAGTGTCAATAAATAATTTAAAAGAAACAAATTTCTTATTCACTTATTTGTAGGCTTTGACAATGTGAAATTGAAGGTTTGACAATGCAATTAAAGGTCTAAAATTGCAATCAAGGCTATGATGTAGGTTCTTGAAAAGGGAATCATAAGAATGAAAACACAAAGGGTAGTCCACAAGGAAACCTGCATGGAACCATCAATTCACTCTCTGCCACCTATAAAACTTGATTTGTTTTTCATTATGAACATCAACTCTGACACAAACCCAATTTAATTTCAGTCTATGAAGAGATGGAACAATAAAGGTAGATTTTTCATTCTTTGAAGAGACAAACAAATAGAGAAGAGTAGATACCTAAGGGTAAAACAAAATGACTCAGTTGGCCAAGGTCGCTCAACATATGAAAAATAATTTCATCTCCAACGTTTAATTTTGGCTAGTCACTGTCTCTAAGTCTAGTAGCCATAGTCTATATAAATTCAATGTAAGATGATCATATTTTACATCTAGTAATGTCAGCATTCCAGGAATGAGTTCCTCTCTCAAATTTGAGTCTTTTAATTTAATCAAATATAAATCACATCTAAATACTCATAGGTTGTTTAAAGTTTTTGGAAATTTGTTATAGTTGTGAGTTGGCCAAGTTATAACATTTCACTCTACAACCCTAGGATCACCAAGCACTCACCCTAGTACTTTCTTGCTCTTGAACCCTGACCTAAGGTCTATCACACCCTTGCTTGTTCTTCATTTACCCATCTCATGATCTCCATTTAGACTCCCTCGTAACTTAGGTGACTCAACTAACTTTGTAGATGGACTTTATAATCAAGATATGTGAATACAGTGTTAGGCCTTAGATATATCCTTTAATAGGTAGTAACACATGTTTTTTGTGCTTGGTGGAAATTCTTTCATTTTAATGCTTTGTATTAGTGGGCTTGGATAGATTTCGTTGGGGTTATTCAGGCTCATTCACTTTTGGATATTCTTTTTGAAACCCTATGAGAGAGTGTGTTACTTCTAAACAAATAATCTTGAAAGATATATTAAGATTATGGTGTCAAAGTTGAGCATGAGGGAAATACCCCAAAAAATCTTTTTATCGTTTCCTTTACCACTATGTGGGTCATCAAATCAATTGATAAGGAGAAAATACTTATATTAGATCCAACACAATGAGGTGAATTTGAATAATCATTCTATTACTTCTCCAAAACATTCATTACAATAAAATTCATTCAAGCAAGGTCTAGAAACACTAGACCCTCCCTATAATGATGATAGTTGCATCACTTCCTCTAGGATCAGTGGATTTGTTCTTATATAATGAGTTTGTTGCTATGTTGACCTACCTTTTACCCTTTTTTATTAATAACTCTATTGTTATTTTGGTTCATTTTCCTTTGGATATTTGTTATGGAAGACTAATTGCTAATGAAAATAGAAGAAATCTCCCTAGGTTCAATGATTGACACTAGTAACAAACAAACAAGCTAGCAAATCTTTCCCTGAGTTTATCTATATTGAATCATAAAAGATGGAATCTATACCTTTTACGAAATTTCTGATCAAGATCTCGCTATGGCTTGATGAAACTCCTAAATTCTTAGAGACCGGATTTGAAAAAATAGAAACAACAAGATATAAAATGCATATGCAAAATAAATATTAAATACAACTCATACTAGTGATCAAGGAGACTAGCACCTAATATCATTTCAATGGACAAATAGAAACAAAATAAAACATTTATCAAGTCCATTGGACAATATAATGGGAAGAAAAACTCATTTGTATTAATCTTGGAACTAGAGGAGTTACACAACCTTGGCCTTGATGAAGTGAGGCTCCTCCCAATGATCTACAATCTCCTCCTTGGATGATAAGCTTTCCAACATTATTTGAGCAACATAAGTCTACCTTCAGTAATCCCCCCAAACCCTCTAGCCTATGTTTAATTTATAGGTCAAGAGGAGGAGGTTTCAAATCCTTATCTCAAGGATGAGATCCACTAAAGGTGGGATTAGGGTTCCTTGAAGAATGGGAATTAGCTCCACGATCAAAGGGGTTAGGCTCGAATAAGCATGACCTCAAGGTTTTCAGTCGGGATATATTCTCTCAACGAAGCTTCTATATTTCACTTTTTATTTTTACTTGATGTTGAACCATGTGCGCAATTTATAGTGGAAGACAGGGTGCACCTCTACACAGGCTTTAATGTAAGAACTGTGTATGCGCAGAAAATGGCAAGGGAAGTGCGCAGGTGACAAAAAGGAGGTTTTTGGACCTTGTTACCCATAATTCTCACTTTTTCAATATGTTTAAGTTTTAGACTTCCAGAGGAATCCTTTGGAACACATTGATGGATAGAAAAGAATCCAGTTTTACGGTAAATTTCCATGGTGAAAAAATGACGTGTAACAAATTCCCCCCTAAAGTGAAAAGTTAGGAATCATATTTGAGGACTTAAGTGTTTTATCATGCCAAATATCGAATCGAAGACCATGGTTGGAGACCTGAAACAATCATTCAAAGGTTACAATGCAATATATAATCATCATTGAGGTAGGCATTCCCATACTCAAAGTAAACATAACCCGTTGAACCAGTAGGGAAATACATAAAGATCCACCTCAATAGTAGACATGGTATGGAAGTAGCCATCAAAAATGGATCTATATGTACAATCATGAATGCAAAACTCCACACATCTTGGATGTATGAAACTAGATCTAGGGTCTTGATCTTCGTCTCTCGATCCATAGTATGAATCTAACCATGCAAGTGAATGTTTTGAATGTTGATTCGGGGTAGCATTAGATCTTATCTGTGTCTCAAATTTTGTGGAGAGGCTTAGACACATGCATTACAAATAACCTAGAAATTGTTTTGGGAAATTCCACCCAGAAACAATTTTATTTAATAAATTAATTATTTTTAATGAGGACCCTAAGTCTAACTTAGCAAATCAAAATAATTAATGGCTATTAATTTAAACTGTGGGTGAAACTTCTAGAAAAATCATATAAAGTCTAAATATAATCTTAGCCATTTATTGGAGATCGAATGTCAGTCGTTGAAGTCTCAATGAGATGACTATAAAGGAATGCTTCAGGATAATTTGTAAAACACACCAGAAGGATCAAGTGATTGAATTATATGAAGTGAGTAGTGCTCAAGAGGAAAACCAGATCTAAGTGATTCTTCAGCGCAGTTGAGGGGCGGAGAAAGTTTTAGTAGGAAGCTCTTATCCGGGGCCAAGGATCATCAGCAAAGAGGCAAATAAATGTGTGGAGGGAGCATCGCAGTGCCTAGAGAGGGTGACAAGGGGCCATGTAGGCCACATGCATAGGCATCGCAGCGTTTTTGACTTACAATCCGAGATTTGCTTGGAAATCAGGATTCTGAGCTGGGAAGGCTGGAATCAGATTTTCTAAGAGCAGATTAATCAAGCAGAGGAGGTCACGTAGTTCCATAATATTCTCCATGTAGACCTACGCAACTACTGCATAGAGGGTGTTGGGGTTTTGTTAGTTCAGCTATCGGATCAGCTGGGACTTGCAGAGTGAGTTAAACTCACTATTTTTCTCTATAACTGATTTTTCTGGTGATAAAATTAGAGATGTATTCAGATATAATTGATGCTTAATAATAAAACCCTCAGATATGTTCCACTGGTTTTCCCACATTAGGTACATTTTTCCAAAAATAACGGTGTCCTATGTGAGTTATTTCTTTTGCTTAGTTTCCAGTATTCACATCTAAATTAAGTAAGTGAAGGTTGCTTCAATAATTGATTCAATGTTTTCAAAAGTGATTTGCAAAATAACTTGTTAAATGTAATTTACAATTAGGAGAACTAATTTAGTTTGCTGCGGTAGGATTCCAAATCTAGGACTTGGAATTTTCACATTCAAGTCGAACATGGTAGAAACCACTTGATTACTAGTCAATGATGTGAACCGTTAACAAGTGCGGGAGAAACCACCAATAATGAAAATGGCTCTCAAGGTACTCCTAGTACAATCTATGAAGCGTGAAAATATGTCTTGAAGTCGAGCACCCACAGAATCGTTCGATCAAAGGTCAATGATGGGAACATGTCATCGAAGGCAAGAAACTTGCCATTAAGGAATGCAGGACTTAAGGTATTGAATAGGATTTCTAGATCAAATTCCTAGATAGTGATTTGAATTTGATAATAAGTGATTCGTCACACGACGGCCTACGACACGAAACTCATGTCAAGTTTTGAATAACAATTTTGAGTGATTCAAGACTGACTCAGGGATGGCCGACGTGATTGAAAGCTACAAATTACAGGGTAATTTTGACTGAGGTTGTACTTATCATAAAAATATTGGTGACACGACACTTAGACTTGGAAGCATTTCACTCAATGATAATACCCAAACCTAACTGAATAATTTCAATGAGTTTCGATTAAATGTGAGACAAATGGATTTCCAAACCTAGAAACAAAGGTGACGGAGTATCATGTTGAATAGTGACATCCTACTTTTAATGAGATACAAAAAAGAATGTTTCTTCCCAATTTTCCCCCACCATTACTGGCAAGTACCTCTTTATTTTTGTCAAGCTTGAGGAGGATAACATTTTATTATCCTATAAGCTCACCCTTCGGATGATTCCTTTGAAGTATTTTTAACAAACCCTAGCAAGGATTGGTTCGGTCCCATCATGATGGACAAGTCCTGCATTGTTTATGCTTTACAAGTACAATGAAGGGATAAATCGGTATTTTTCATTTTTAGGGAGTCAGGAGAAAAACATAAGTAAACTCCACAATGTCATTTTCACAATTTTAGTCTCTCAAGCCCATAAAAGGGTAAAATAATGTAGGGGAGAACTCTATTGACCATGATTAGTCAACGTATACATTTTTCGTAAATAGTCTAGTTCATTGTGGAAAAGGAGTAAACTTATACCGAATAAATGACTGCTCATTTACTTTTTCAAGTTTGAATAGTCAAGTACTCGGCAATATTTTCATGTTTAGAGAATATAAAAAGGGCTTAAAAAAGGACTCCAAGGTTTCATTTTTTCGTAAATTTAAAGAGCCCGAAAAAGTGATAAAGTTTTCTCATCGCCAAAATTATTCATTTTTATGATTTAACCAGTGTTCTCCACATTAAACTAAAAAAATCAACATAACTTCTCCAAAAATATAGTAAAAACATTAAAAAAAAATGAATTTTCAAAGGTCGAAAGGCTTCAAATAATATTTTAATGACCTAAAATTCCTATAAAAGTTTTTAAAAAGTAAAAACATTTTCACCATTTGAGAGCAATTTAGAGGGTTTTTTACCAAAAACTTCACAGGTGGATTCCGAGCAAACCGATGGATGAAATCATGAATTGTCTTCTCCAAGTAAGAGATATTTTTGTTCTCTTCATTTTCATGGTTTTTATTTTGTATTTGACTGTGATTTTTGGAATTTTTGGGGAGGTTTTGTTATTTAAAATGCACCCTCGGGGGTGCACGATTACCCTTCATTGGACCCGTGCACCCCGAATCTTTTTGACACAAATAAAATTGCGATGTGTGTGGTTTTTCTCCATAGAATCGACACAAATACACTATGTCCTTCAAATGCGGTCGCACACAGCATCGAGGGTTTTTAAAAATCAATCAAAAAGCCCAAATATTTTGCAAAAAACTCTTACATTGTTTTATAATCCTCCTCTCTTTCTATATTCAGGGTTTTTGATTTTCCAATATGGAGTGGAGGGAAAAAGAACATGAGAACTAGGATGTGGAAGCTCTCAATGATGCAAAAATATTACAGGCCTTAAGAGACTTTGGTCTATATAAATTTTGGATGATCCCGGGTATGAAATCTCAACTATATCTTTTGACATGGATGGTGAGAGCTTGGGACATTAAGGATCAATGTTTTGTGATAGGATACCAATGAATCATGATAGATGCAGATAACATCTATTTCTTGACTGGGCTTTTCTACAAAGAGATAGACATCTCATTGTATGGACAAAGGGAAGGTGGAGAAACAACTGCAACCTATCTGAGGCAACATTGTATTATAGGGGCTCAACTCAAATATGGGAGAATTTACATAAAAACCATAGAGAGCCTTCGCTTGAGAACTATTTCTTTTATAGTTACACGATTATGTGGGAGTGCAACTCTTCACTTGCTGACTAAGGCTCCGATGCATATTTTCGTGGAGTGTTAACAACCTACCATATTCAATTGGTGCGAAGGGGAAGTTTTAAATATGAAAGGACAAATAACTAGAGCAAACATTTACAAACTCATAAAATTTGGGTATGGTTCCATTCTGATCTTGTTCTTTCTAGAGAGGATTTCCCATCTTGCCCCACAACAGGTTCTGGTAGATGCAGGAGTACCCAGGGATCCTCATATTCTTTTGTGGGTTTCATTGATAGCACGCCATGGAGATGATGGCCCAGGTGTGAAATACACCCTTGAGTTTTTTGGGTGGCTAGAATTCCAGAACATCATGATCGAAGACTTTCCATATGCAAGCATGGACTATACAAGTGATCCAGATATCCCATTTCGAGCAGGGATGTAGTGTGGTGACATAGGTAAAAGTTTCACATTTTGTTTTTTTTTTGTATTTTTTAGCATCCAAAAATAAATATCTAAAATGATGATGCAGATGTGGGCCCAATCATACCAGTAAGATTATGGCGCTTTGAAAGACAGGGAAATCAGCCAATAGCTCTTGTGGTACCTATTAGTGTCAGTATTTGCATACTTCCACCAGGGATCAAAACACATTTTCATGTGTATCTTAGGTGTCCCATTCTAAATAATTTTTTTATCATTCTGTTAGGTCATGACATAAAATTACTCCGCTGGTGGTTGTCCTGGTCAAATAAGCTTCCTTCTCCCTTAGAATATCATATTGGATGGCTCATTATCATGTCCCCTTGAGAATAATACACCTACGGAAATGCTCTGTTCACTTGGAAGTCTGTAAAGTCAAAGGTCAAAGTCTCATTCAAAATTTAGGTCAAAAAGCCGTCTCATTAGGTCATAGGGTCAAAATCATGAAAATTGATCATTTCACCATCAAATTCATCTTTTGAAGGAGTAGTAATAGTCAAATGTATTCAAAAATTTTAGGTTCTAAACTATCATTTTTGAGTAAGTGGATTTGTGTTTACCATTTTTATCTCTCAGTTGTGCTTGGAAAGCTCATTTCCCTCTCCTAGGGTTTTGAGGGCATTTTTCTTGGTCTCATGACTTCCATGGTTAAATAATCAACAAGACTTGTATCCTAATGCTATTACACTTTCCCCTATCATTAATATACCTTCCTAAACACTTATTATCACTCCTATCCCTCAAAATCATCATTTTTCCACAAACCCTAGCCTATTGCTACAATTTGACACTTTTCGAGACTAGGCCTATGTCTTTCCCTTTTGAACCCCTTCCCCTCACTCAATCCTTGAAATTCCACTTTCCCCTACTCTATAACATCTATCCCTATCCCCCAAAATTTCCCCAAGAATTTATACATCCCCTAATCCCTTCATTCCCCTCCCTCTACAAAGCAGTCCTAAATCCCTTGTTTTTCCTACACCAAACCCTAATTTCCTCTCCCACTGAGCAAGGGTTTACTATGGAATCAGAGACATTTGAGTAGAGGACACAAAATGGAGGTCATTTCAGCAAGTATGAAGCCATACCAACTCATAAAAATCATGCCTCCATCATTTTCCAAGAAGTCATTTCAAGGGACAAATCATTTGCCACACACAGGGCCAGTTTCGCTTCAAACTATGTTTCCAACAAAACGGAGATGAATTTGACAAAATTGAGAGAGGTTTTTTTACATAATAGGCTAAGGAAGAAAAAAAATCTTCATATTTTACACAAGTGTCATGGGTTTAGATAAATTTCAAAAATACAGGTACCACGGGAGAATTGCTGCACTTCTGGAATGACATTGGAAAACTCAAGTTTTCTCATAGCTAGAGTGTCCAAATTACTTTCTTGATAAGTCAAATGACAACTAGACTTGAAGATATTTCCAATGAGCTATCCTGAGCTCAATTTGGAGTTGAGGAAGGCCTCCAAAAGTTGCCTGCACTAGCACTCTGCATTTATGCACCCTCATTCAACACTTTTTGACCAGTCTTGGGAAAATCAAATTTTGACAAGGGAAATGAACTCCAAAAAGAAACAAAAATGCATATTTGGAAATTAGACAGGATAAGCCTTCCAAAGAGCTATCATGGGCCCAATTTGGACACCAGGAAGGCCTCCAAATCTGGTCTTCAAAATGGTGTTTCCTTGGCACTGCGCGTTCAGAAGGTTGGCGATGCGCATTTGAACCGGCGCTACGCCCTTGCCAGGGGAAAACAATGTTAATTTTGAAGGTGTTGCATGCTCAGACAGAGGAGTTGCATGTTTGGATAGGCTTTTCACCCTCACACAGTGGCGTTGTGCGCCTGCACAATGAATATTGTTGAGGGTTTGTGCCATTCAAACAATTTCAAAACCACTTCAAACTTCTCCTATAACCCTCTAAGAAGCCCTAAATCAGTAAGTACATATCATAACTTCGATTCTATGATATTTTATAGCTCTTGAATGCATTGAAGTGAAACCCTAAAAAAAACCCTAATTTCAGTTTATAATCATTGTCTATACACCTTGTTTATCCTCCTAAACAAAATTTCAGTCATAGGCAGGGTAAATGTCATTGACCTAGGGTTTTTATTGACCTAGTTGTTACATTGACACTCATTCCCTTAAATTTTTCAAGCTTCCATCTCATTCCCTTCCCTTTCATCTCATCCTATTTGTACCATAGGGTTTTATAATTCAAAGTTTTAAGATGTCAGAAGAAGAAGATAGTGGTGTTGGTGAGGCACAAATGCCAAGAAAAAATGACCATAAAGGATAGCAAACATGAAACTGAGCAGGAGTTTCAGTTGATTGAGATTGATGCTGAGGATGAGGACAGAGCCACTAGTTCAGTGATCAGAGGCAAGGAGGCCAAGATTAGTTATCTTCAAGCTAATCTTGATAGAGCACAGTATGTGATTGACTTTCTTGAGCTAGAAAATCAGCAGCTAAAGACTAAGAAAACCCTTAGTGAAGTCAAGACAATCAAAGCTCAGAGAGAGGCAGCAAAGGCCAAGGCCTTGCTGGAGGAAACCTTGGGCAGATTTGATGAGATTAATGATGAGGAAGATCAGCTTACAAGATGTAGACCGAAGACAATTGGGCTAAAGAGGGCTTTAGCTTAGGAAAGGAAGAAAGAGGCTGAATTGGCAGAGCATCTTACTCCAAGTGAGCTGCTTGCCATAGAGATTAGCAGAGAAAGAGAGTCTTGGCTTGAGAGAGCCAATTTTCATCTAGAGGGCCTGCTAGAGAGGGCAAAGAAATACATTGACATTCAGAGGAAGATGGCGAAAGACTATGCCATGAGAAATAGGATTGCAAGGGCCAAGCTCAAATGAGCCCATGCAAAGATTTGGGCTTTGACCAAGCTAAAGAAAAAGGAGAAATTGAAAATTATTTCTGAGGTGTCTCTCCATGCCTCCAGCCCTTGATCAGCAAGAAAATTCACAATTTTGGCACATTTTGGCACTCTTGTGCAAATTTTTATTTTTGGACAGTTTAGCACATTAAAAATTGGCTAAACACGTAGCGCCATTTTTTCGGACATCCAAATGGAAAATGGATAGCATCCTCACGTCCATAATGATGAGTACATCAATCTCAGCAAGTTTTAGGATATTTAGAGCAGAAATGGTCAGTCAAATAGGCAAAAAACCACCAAAAAATCATGTTTTTGCCCTCTTTTTGACCCTGGCACGGCGCGTTTACCAGCCTTGGGAGAACAGGTTTTTGGCAGAGCATATGGGCACCATTTTTTGAATATTGCAACAAGAAAAAGTGAAGGAGGCATCCTAAAACATCATTCCTGATCCTAGTTGGAAAATAATCACCTAAACTAGGTGGGGCCCACACAGGTGATTTTTGGTGCAAAGTCTATTTTTAGACTATGTCTATTTTTAGACATGTCGATCATATTCTATGAGTTGCAGGATACTATTTTTGGATGGTTGATCAAGTTGGAAAAATATATGGACTTCTATTTTTAGACATATTGGGCGGAGTCTATTTTTAGATTTCCAGTCTAAAAATAGATATGTCGAATATTATTAGCTCTTAATAATATTTGGACTCTAAACATTATTTTATTCTCTTGGAGCACTTCATTTAAGTGCACAGATGTGGCACAGCAGCTGACAGAAGGAATTACGCTATTCCTGAGGGTTTAGTGGAGCTATTGCATGGAGGACTTCAATTAGAACTCATGTGATAGAGTTTGGTGGAGTTGTAGAAGTAGTTGGTGGAGTTGTATCAGTTTTAACCTATGAGACTCAAACTTGAGCTGTTGTGTCTAGTTCTAACCTGGCTGATACACTAGTGAGAGGCAGGTGAATTAATTATTAATTAATTCACTAAATAATAACTCATTAATAAATTGAAGAATACATCAGTTAACTACAGTGCATGGACAGTTTCAGTGGAGACCAGTGGAGAGATAGGTGAAAGAGCAAGTGTGACTATCAGTTGTGACTATAGTGTTGCATTGTTTGCACCACACATTCATTGGATATGCCAATGAGGATTGCACAGTCAATATAAGGTGGATTCAAGTTCATTCAAAGCCATTCTTCAGCAGGGATTGCGCAGTAGAGGCAAGCTAGCAGTTGGCAAAGATCGGTGCATGGATTTGCTAGATCGGACCTGATTAGTGTGTAGCGATTGTATTGTACTGAGAGCTTGTGGGCGGAAACGTGAAGCTGGGTTACACTTTTGTGAGAATCGGAGCCCGAAAATTTTTTCCAACAATAGTTCGGCCGAAAATTTTTACAAGTTCGGCCGAACTTTGTATAAAGTTCGGCCGAACTCTAGATTCCGTTTACAATGACGGCACACTGATGGCGCTGGCAAACAGAATTTTTGCCAGAGTTTGGAAAACCGGCAATTAAAGTTCGGCTGAACTACTTAAAAATTTCGGCCGAACTATGAGTTCGGCCGAACTTTTAACTTTAAAATAGTTCGGCCGAACTAGTTTCTATAAATAAATTGCCCGCGAATGCTAATGGTTTATTGTTTCATTGTTCGTGCCGAGAAATTATTGTGTATTGTGTTCGCGTTGTTGCTGCTGTCGACGCCCTGGTGCTGCTTCCGTCCGCACGGGTAAGGCTCGACGCACTAGATGATAGCTTGTTTTACAGAAAATCATTTAGATGCTTGTGGGATGAAAGCTTGTTTTATAGAAAATCCTATGTTCATATGTTGTATAGTTAAAAAAATAGTGAATTCTAGTTGATAGATTAAAGTCAGTTTTGTTTTGACAAGTTTTCTTAAACTAACTGCTCCAAACCTACATAAATAAATTCGCAAATTTGAAGAGAGGCGTGTTCTTGACTAGTGTCATAGTCTCGAAAATTAATATTTGGAACGTCACCCATTATTAACGTCCTCCTCTCTGTAAATTTTCTGAAAGGGATTCTGTAGTGAAAATGAACCGTACACTACAACGAAAGCTATTTCATTCTTCATCATACCCACTTCACAGCAGTAGGAAAATTTGTTTTGTAGTCTCATTTCAAAATCACAAATACACGAAGTCATCACCGATATCTCCTTATCCAGCAAATGCGGCACGGAGCTTTGTGCAAGGAGTGAGTGGACTGTAATTTTCCTTTGCCATATAATCAATTAATTGCATTTCAGTTTTAATTTCTCTGTCTGTGGCCTACTCCATCCTACTGGCATCGCAAAAGGGGTGAAGGTGGATACAAATTGCCACCAACAATTTTATTAATACAATGCTTAGGTACCGGGGCTTTTTTTTTACTGTTGCCTGCTCCTTCCAACTGGCATCTCAAAAGGCCTAAAGCTGGGTAAAACCTGCCACCAGAAATTTTGGTGGAATAGATACTCTCAGATCTAGCACCTAAGTTAGAAAGAATTGTGTGCTGTGTACTGTAGTCCTCGCCTTCAATGTATGTTTCTAAAGCAACTTCCAAAAATACAAACCAAAAAAACCATGTTTCAGTTACACAAAATTCGTTTCAATTTTCCAGTTCTACAGACAGAACAACGTTTTTGGATTTATTTTCATATGTTGCAATATCTGAGTATTTCTCACAACTTCTATATTTAATAGAGACTGAGATCTAGCGTCAGACACTTGTGAATGAGGAAAAAAGAAAAGTATGGCCCTACCATTTGCAAGACTTCCTAGTTGCCTCTTCCTCAATTAGCCTATACATCCAAGTAACTGGGCATTTCAGAAAGTAAATGATCTGTGTCATTATTCAAATGTGGATATAATGAAAGTAAACATCCCTGCAAGAAATCACACCAGCTAAAAAAGTTGTATGAGTACATTTTTACTTTGACATATTTCAAATTCTAAGCAGTTGTGTATCTAATGATAAGTTTTTGTGTTTGATTCTGCAATTGCCACCAATGTGCCATCACTATTATCCAAGTTTTAATTGTTTAAAATATGATTGTTTAAAACTGAAAGATTTTTATTCTTGTATATTTGAAGCTCTCCATTATTATATAAAAGGATTTTATGCTTGTATATGTTTATGCTCTTTTCCATATAGTAATGTCAGTGTATGAAGTTTTAAATTGTTTTTATTATTTTTATTATATGTTGGATGTGATTTTGATTTAAAATGCTTCTTTTTTATTTATTAATTAAAAAAAATTATTAGAAAAATTATTGCTTTAAGCCTTGGAATTTACAATCAAAATTAGAAAATGTTTTTATATCTAGAAACTATTTATGAAAATTTTAATATTGTTTGATTTTCTCTACCATGTCCTTTTTATCCTGATAGGCCAATAAAAAGCCTTAACAATGAATTAAACATCAACAACTATTAAATATGGGTAACCAAGTAGCATGAAAACAAACAACTAAATCACCAAGGCTAGTAGTGATAAATAATAAACATTCTAGGATATACATAAAAATTCCATGTAAATAATTTTTTTACCTAAAATCACTAGATGGTGAGGCCCACAGCAACAACTGCAAAAGCAATGCAATATAACCAATCAAACTACACCAACAAGACATATGGTCTTGAATGAGGTTTTGGAATCTTTAGATATAAATGTACACCGTGGCAATGTATCTTATATAAAACTTTAATCCATGTGCTTAACCTTAACATTGACACAAATGGAATACAATTTTACTCATTGCTTAATGATAGAAAAATATTCGGATGAGTATTACCCACATATCCGAAGTCAAAAGGGATAGATTAAAAAGGGATGCTCTAGTAATCTATAAAAGATAAATTAAAGAAGCATGAAATGACATATTAGTAATACAAATTAGATATGCGTACCAATTATGTTCATCTAACACAACAAATAGATGATTCAATACAAATGTCACATAGAAGTCATATTTATCTCATGGGCCTTAAACTTAAATTATATATCTAGCATTACATTAAGCTATAGGAGATAAATCAAAGAAGCATTTGAATGTAAATTAAACATGTGTAATAATTATGTCATTTAGTTCAATAAATAGATAATAATTTGCAAATGCCATATATCTAAGCTATATTTCATCTAAGTAGCTTTCAATTTAAACTTATATCTAATGTTAAATTATATAAAAGAATAACAGTAATTCAAACTTCAAAATAATATTTAGAGTTGGTATAAAATGTGACATAATTTTCCTGCGTGGAAAAACATAGTTACTGAGAGTTCAAAACTCATGCATTTTAATAGAAAGTGGGTATACGAATGAGCAAGTAGATTTTTTCTAGAAATGATTAAGTGAAGGTTGATAGAGAGCCACACAAAATTGCAAATTCATACCTTACCAAAATTGATAGATCCTTTAAAAGAAAACATATTTAATCAACTTTCATTGAAATATATGATAAACTCAACCCAATTTTATGAAAAGTAGTATACCATTTTTTACATAATTTCACATAATACAAATAGATATAAATTTTAATTAAGTATTGTTATAAAGATTTAACTACCCATCAAGAGATGGCCAAGTGATTGAGACATGGCATCATCACAATAAAAAACCAAGTACAAATTGTAGTAATCCTAGAATCATGCTTTACATGAGGTAAAATTGGGGAACTCATGACTTGTACTATAGATAAAAAAACATTTACCCTTACCAAAAAATATATGATAAAATTTGACAAACTACATAAGCTTAAGCTTAAGGGGATATAATCCTTCTTGCCTTCCATATAGATAATGAAAATGATTGTTCCAAGTCTCATGTTGCTTCTCATGTTATTTTATAAACCTTGATTGGAAAGAAAAATAGGAGGGCAGAAATGTAAGAAATATAAAACATAATGAAACACACACATAAATATCTCTAGACAATCAACACAATTATTTTCCTAGTTAATCCTTATATGGGAGACAAGCAACCCTAAAAAGTAATGATGCTTTTGACTCCTTTTTCCCTAGGAAATCCTTATGGGAGAAAAACAACACTAAAATGTAAACATGCTCTACTCTCTCTTTTCTGGTATGGAAAATATGTGAGTACAAAGAAAGAGGTAATCTCTCTAGAGTTAGCTAAGACTTTTAGCGTGTAAGGCTGCTATAAAAACTTAACTTCATACATTTTTTCTCTCTAACTTCACACTCCTAGTTGTATTTTCAACTATGGAACAAAATACAATAACACAAAATGGAACTCTTATTCCTCCTAGTGGCCAAGTATTTAACCTAGTGTGATAGCTAACTAGGTGTAAGATTTGACTCTGTCAACCATTAACGAGGTTTGTGATTTTAGACCTTTTAGAGTCTTGTTAAAATTCCACATGTAGCTAGCTTGCCATGCATGAGTAATGGGGCTAAGATGTCATTCTCTCGTACCATGGTGGTCAACATGATAGGTCAACTTACTAAAGGCATAAATTTTGAATGAACTTCATTTGATGTTTTTCTTGCACGATTGGATATGTCTTTAAGTGTAGAATAATGGTCAAGATTTTGGCACAAGGGATAATCGTTTGACCCCCAGAAATGTCATTTAATGCCTCAAAATGACTCCAAAAGGTTTTAGACCCCAATTCTCCACCCACCATTAAAATGACCCTACAAGTTTATTCTTTAAGTTTTTTCACTCTATAAGCATCAAAATATATGACAAATAATATAATTATCCAATCTAGATCATTATATAATAATTTGTTAAAATTATGAGTAAGATATACATAATGGAATTTAAATAAATAGCGTTAATTCATTGAACACCCTTGTACATGTTCCTTGTTCATACTTTGAAAGTAATACTTTCTGAAAAATAATTTGTTTATGGATTCTATTTTCCACATTCTCTCAACCCTATCAAAAACCTTCTTATAATATTTGAAATCGAAGGTCTTTCCCATACCAAAGTATGTTCTTTTAAAACATGTTTTCTTGGTGATATGGGTGATTTAGAAATGATTGGGAGAGTGAAATTCCTTGAATTTAATACATGTACAATATGTTTGGTTCATGCCACTAAGCCAAGAATTTTAAATTCAACTGACTTTTAATATAACCAACTAAATCTTGCAAAAAAGGAATAAAACAATTTATGTTAGGTTTGTGGATTTAGGTATTGAAACAACACACCATGATATTTCAAATTTAAAAATAATGGTTTGAGTCCTAGGTAACTTAGAATCCTATTTGTTTTCAAAATAAGGATGCACTCCCATTTGATTCCCATGATTAGGTTGTAATCATGAGGCTCTCGCTCAAGAGTGGACCTTCCCAAAATCTTGTGACGTCTTGTCACAAACAAAACCATCAAACTGAAAACACATCATGCAAGAAACATAGCTCGCTGACATAAATCATTTTTCTCCTTCAAAGAAAAAAAATTCACATCATGTGAATATCTCCATGTACTCTTACATATTGGTGTACAAAACCTTCAACCAAAAACAAGTTCACAACATGCCTCTTCAAACAACTGACTCTCAAGTCAAATAATAGAGCTCATGTACAAATTTGCATATTTGTTGCATTTAAGTGTGTCAACGTAACTCTACTTTCAACGTCTTGCTTCATGCAACATGCACCATACTTTGAATTTGTAAAGAAATTCATGAAACATCAAAATACATGCAAGGCCTTAATTGGATAACAAATCTAACCATCTGTTAGCAAACCATTTCAATGGCACATCTTTTAGCTGCACTTCATCAGTGGATGACTTGTTGGATACAAAGTCCAACACTTGTCCACAAGGTGACCTTTCTTATGGCAATGAGTAATAGACAATTGCATCTTATTTTCAACATCATTTTCCTTGTCCAATGGGCCTTTGAGTTTTTGCCTCATTTATTTAGAAAGTTTCAATGTGCATGGATACCTTCTTCCAACATCTATAAACATTATGATTATTCAAACCACAAAAGGAACATGTGAAAGTTATTTTATATATCTTATGTGAATATTTACCATGTTTATCATAATCAAAAGCAATTTGATTAAAGGCAAATTTATACCTTGAACATTCACCATTGTGGCCTTATTGAGGAGGTGAATTTGATGAGGTAGTGGCTCTCCTCTGAATACTAGCAATGAATGAACAATGACTAGATAGAGCTTTCAACATCCTCTTCTTTTACATTCTCATTAGTTGCATGTTTATTAACATATTCTTGCAAAGTGGGTGTCAAACTTTTCCATTCATCATGAACACAAACTTCTGAAGCTTGAGGTAATGAACACGAAATAAAATTCCTTCTTGGAACAGCTTCATGTGCCTCCTTGGCTTTGGAGCAGTCTCCATCATGTTTTCCATGGTTAAGACCTGGAAATAATTAGGCCCTTCCTCAACAACATTTGGCTCAACTATGCCTTGTACATGTTTGCCTTTAACCCTTTACTTTCATAGCACATTTTCATCAAAAATTTGGACTTTATTCCTCTAGTGTGTCTCTCAAAAGCATGTACACATTCATTTTGAGAGGAAATTGAAGACAGAAACCAATAGCTAATTCTTCTAGCATGGACCTTAATGTATCAAGACTTAGCAACCTTATTTGCATATTTTTTTCTAGCATGGACCTTAATGTCATAGCCTTCTTTTGCCTAAAATGAAAGCAAATTTCCTTGCAATTTGGCTTGCGACATTCATAATTCATGCTCATGGAACATGATTGTGTTGCAATTGTGATAACATCTGTTGTATGCAGAAGCTAATAAGAAATGATCGAAATTGACATTTTTGCTCTGTTTTTTTTGAAGATTTAAGAAAAATCACACCAAGTAGCTTCCAACTTCATATGACCATCATGTCAAACTCATCTCAGGATATTGTCCAAGTAAGAGCCACTTAAGCAAGCAATCTAGTATACATGACTCCAATTTAAATTAGTAGCAATGACAGTTCTCTAAGTATGGTGCAAACATTGCTCCAGATCCTCAATGGGGCATGTTTGATGACAATAATTTGGGGAGTGAGAGAGGGAGATGGTAGGAGAAAAAATTCAAGGAATCCACGAGAAATTGAAAAATATATAACTAGAATAAGGTGGAAGACATTTGTAACCTAAGAGAGAAACCTGTGAGGAAATGGGTGAAGTTGGTATTACACACCCAATTGGACAACCTCGAGGAGAAAACATTTCTCCCACTTTATTTTTTGGCATAACCTAGTAAGTGTTAAATTCACTAGCATGTATTTTGTCAAGGCCTTGACCTAGTTTCCATTCAACTCCATCCACCAGGTTGTAGAGGATTCCTCTAGTGTGTCTTTCAAAAGCACGTACATATTCATTTTGAGAGGAAATTGAAGACAGAAACCAATAGCTAATTCTTCTAACTAACCTTGACTAAAATGAGCTAAATTGTACCTTGACATGTCTATGAAGATTAACTACCTTGAACTATTTTTTTGTGTAGGGAAAGAGACACATTCCCATGTATAAGCATGAAAACGTTCTTTGATATTGTTAATGCCTCTAATGTTTACTTCTACAAGTTCTATAGGCAGAGTCTGTAAAGGGCCAGGTAGCCTCTGGATCTCATCTTTTATGAAAGGTGACATATCTAGTAAATGCCCCTGGCATAACCTAGTAAGTGTTGGGAGTGGCCTTTTACAACTTCGGAAAGTATTTGGTTCCACATTCATTCCTCCAGCAGACGTTGTCTTGTAGATACCATACATTTGTCTAAGGTTAAAATCATACAAGAAGAGCTTCATTCCGGGCTTCACCTTTTCTACAAGCTCCTTTTTGGTTGGTGGCAACCCAAACACTTTGTATCGGAAACACTCTTGCTTTGTTTGAGAATTACACATAAAAATCAAGTCGGCAAACTTATCTTTGCCACTGCCATCTTCATTGTTTGCTTCCTTGCTGCCTTGTTTTTTCTTCTTATTTTGATCAACCTTTGACACAACAGGGTCAGATAAACCCTTGGGTTTGTTCTTTGTCTCTATTTTAACAGTCTTATCCACAACATTAACCTTTGACACAGCAGGGTCAGATAAACCCTTGGGTTCGTGGTATGTCTCTATTTTAACAGTCTTATCAACAACATTAGTTGGTGCTGCATCCTGCAACATATATCCATAGATTTGTTTCTGGCATTTGTAATCTTCCTTAGACTATCTGCAATTTGCTTCACACTATATGCAATCTGCTGCATACTATACTATCCGCAATCTTCTTCAAAGATGACCGAACAATAGATCCACACTATTTTCAAACTCTTTAAACTTCACACTGAAAGCTCATCAACATATTCGTATTGAATCTTACAAGAATCGGTAAACTATTTTCAGAGATTGCCGAGTTATTCCTTATTAAAAGAGCCATAGACAAGGTATATAAATATAGATAGAATTACTTCCTTTTAGGTCGACCAACACTTTGCCATGTAGGCTGATTTGTAACACATCATAATAGTTCGATTTTTCAACATTGATGTAGAGTTGAAATAAACCATTTGTTCATGTTTTCTTTGACTAGGTCTGGGTTTCTGGCTGAATCTATATGGACATTTCTGTCTAGTTAAATACCCTTCTGTTTGCAATATTGATTTATCTTTTAAGATTTTTCATTTGTGTGTTGTATGTATCAAAGATATCTATTCCCAGTTTTTCTATGCACATCAATTCAACTGCACAAACAATTAAATCTAATTTAATATTATTGTTTGCTAGAAGTTAGTTTAGGTTTTAAAAATGTTCAGTGTTGTATGTAGAAAAATATTCTTCAAGGTGACCTTTCTTATGGCAATGAGTAATAAAAAATTTCAACTTAGTTTCAACATAATTTTCCTTGTCCAATAGGCCTTTGACTTTTTGCCTCATTTATTTAGAAAGTTTCATGTGCACGGATATCTTCTTCCAACATCTATAAACATTATGATTAAATTCAAACCACAAAAGGAACATGAAAGTTCTTTTCTATATCTTATTTGAATATTTACCATGTTTATCATAATCAAAAGCAATTTGATTAGAGGCAAATTTATACCTTGAACATTCACCGTTGTCGCCTTCTTGAGGAGGTGAATTTGACATGAGGTAGTGGCTCTCCTTTGAATACTAGCAATGAATTCAATGACTCTAGAGCTTTCAACATCCTCTTCTCTTACATTCTCATTAGCTGCATTATTATTAACATCTTCTTGCAAAGTGGGTGTCAAACTTTTCCATTCATCATGAACACAAACTTCACAAGCTTGAGGTAATGAACACGAAATAAAATTCCTTCTTGGAACAACTTCATGTGCCTCCTTGGCTTTGGAGCATTTTCCATGTTTTCCATATAACCAAGACCCAAATAATTAGGCCCTTCCTGAAGAACATTTGGCTCAACTATGCCTTGTACTCAACTATGCCTTGTACATGCTTGCCTTTAAAACCCTTTACTTTCATAGCACATTTTCATCAAAAATTTGGACCTTATTCCTCTAGTGTCTCTCAAAATCACGTACACATTCATTTTCAGAGGAAATTGAAGACAGAAACCAATAGCTAATTCTTCTAACTGACCTTGACTAAAATGAGCTAAATTGTACTTTGATACCAACTTGATTTGAATATTTTCACACTAGTTTTGTTGGGGAAGGGGTTTATGTGTCAAGCTTTAAGTGTATTTTGTGAGAAATTTATGAGTTTATTAGATTTTAAAAACTCATGTTTACACATTTATAAAATGCAAAATTTTTATTTCTAGGAAAATATTTTCCCTCAATCCAAATTCTAATCATTGGACATGTAAGAGGAAGAAAGAGGGAATTCACTTTTCAAATTCTAGACCTTGTCTAAACCAAAATAAACTAGAGGTTTGGTTTTCAAATACATTCACTTATTTGGAAACGTTCTAGCTACCAAAAGTCCATATGCCAATCTACCTCCCAAGAAATCCATTTAGTACACCGTTGGTTAGTTTTTTGTCTTCCTATATTCTTTATCAACCTCTTCTAGTGATTCTTGAAAGGTGGATACTTAAATCCTGCCTAAAAAATTGAGCTCTAAAATGAGAAGACATACAAGGTCATTTTAAGTCATGTACATATGGAATTGATTTTTTTATTGACTTTGAGTTAATTTAGTTGTTAATAAGTTTCATATTTTAATTTTTAGGAGGTAAGAGGAGAAGGGTTTCAACTCCATCCATGGAGCGTGGCCAAGGTTCAACAGGTCGAGGTATGAGTGGTAGCAGGTTGGGGGAAGGGGGTGATATTTATTCCCCCGAAGGCCAATCAACCGCTGTTGGTTCTCAACAGGGTCATTGTGGGTCTGGTTCTCAGCAGCATCATTTTGGAGTTGGTTCTCAGCAGGGTCATGTTGGAGATGATGTTAACCAACAACATCAAGGTTGCCATCAATTTCAATATTTTTTCATTAAATTTGGACAACTTTTTTTACACGTGTTTTTTCTAATATACGAAATTTTATATATATTGATGCAGAGGCTGAAAATGTTCGAGCCAGTGGTCAAAATAGACACAGGGCAGCGCGCTACATTCAAGAAGAAGGTTGTCAACCCAGCACAACTTATCCGGCTAAGATTACTGATATACCATGGGAAACGAACATGGTGGAATGCACCTTACAAAGGTGTCAAAGCCTTCATGCAAAATTGCAAAGAGATCTCGTGGCTTTGTCTCTACCTGCTGAGAGTAGACAAAGCCTCGAAATAGTTACACATTCATTGGGTGAAATGGTAAATGTGTACAGAAATTTGGGGCCAATGACTAATTCATTTGTAGAACTGATGAGAAAGAGAAAAGAAACAGTGATAGGTCCTGATAAATGGCAGGACATAAAACAAAGAGTTACAAGAGCAGAGGCCAAGTCAATGTTTAATTATAAGGAAGGGCCAAAAAGAAAAATGTTGAAGGTGCAGTATTTCAAGCACCCAGACAAAGTTGCTTATTTGTATGATCGACATCTTGCGGCCTTTGGAAGGCTTCCATGGAACGATGAGGTTCCTGTTTATTTTGCACAAATGTTTTATGCAGAATTTTTTTTGGGTATGAAACCCGACTACAATGACCTCCCTTCAGAATTTTTTGGCCCGAGGAGAGGTCGATTATATCAACGTAAGGGCGCTAAGCGAGATGTGGAGTTGCCTCGCCCTGAGCCACCATTGGTGAGTCGACCGTTTCGAGTCGAAACTATGCGATCAGAGATGGATGCGACTTCTCAAATAAGTCGAGAAGCAAGAGATGTTATGATCGACAATGTTCATAGCGGATTGAGTGGATTCGATCTTTGTTTAAATCGACAAAGAGCACGTGAAAATGCATGTGCCAATTTTTTTTATCATACAGATGAGGAGATTTACAACATGAATGTTGAAGATCTCCGAACATATGCAATAAATTGTCGCAATGGTCTGCAAGACCTAATTTTTCATGAGGAAGAGGGCACCGAAACTGTATATGTTAGTGACCTTAGGGTTTGAAATTATTTTTACATATACATGTGTACAATTTGTAATAAATACATGTGTATGTACATGTATACATTTATTTGTATGTGTACATTAATCTAATTTAATGTATGATTATATGTTAAAACACCATTTGCAGTTCTCAGGCATGATGCGTGATAAAAATGTTAATATTACGTTCAAGACCTCTGGTTCAAACGATGCAAATGGGTCTGACCATCATGATATGTTGGCACATGTATGTTAGTGTTTTTTAAGTGACTCTAAAATAAATAATTGTTGCCGCACATGTACATGTATGTGTATATATAATTTGATAAAATGTTTTAACAGGTACCGATTCCGTCTAATGTTTTTGGGATGGCGGTACCTTCTTCTTCCTTAGGAGATATACCTTCTACTTCATTGGGAGATGAGCCACAAGTATGGACAATTTTTCACAAGTTTAAAATTTATGTTTAAAAGTTATATATATTCTACCTCAAAAAGTTCCATTAAAAATTGAGATATATATATAGAGAGAGAGAGAAAGAGATCTATATTTTGAGTTATTTAAAATTTTTTGAATTTAGGTTCCTATAGAAGATTTCTTTAATTCGGGGACTCTAGCGACGGAGATAGGAACATCCACAGCATTTGAACAAGTTGTCTTTAGTTCCTTTTTTTAATATTATTGAAAATAAGTTTATATATGTACACGTGCATTTTCATTTTAAAGTTTTTAATTTATATATATATATATATATATATATATATATATATATTTATTTATTTATTTATTTATTTATTTATATTTAATTGTACATGTATATTGTACAGTTTACCACTGCAGATGTTCGTATGGGAGAACCTGTTCATCAAATGGAGAGGGAACCTTACGAGGTATTGAATGATTTTTTTGTTATATTTTGTTTTTTACATGAAGTTCTAGATATATATATATTCTCATTCATTTTTAAAACTTCAAATTTTAATGTTCAAGTACATGTGCATTGTGTATGTAGGTTTCCTATTCACAGGATAGGACGCGGACTGAGACCCAGACGCTAGATCCTCCATTTGATGGACATCATTTATAGTAGATTTGATTTTAAAATTTAGATGGTTTTAAAATTTGTTAAACTTGATACAGTTTGATACTCAAGTGAGATTTACAATTTTTGGACATATTTTATTACATTGTTATTATATAATTTGTTTTATTTAATTTTTGGATGGTTTTAGTAATTTTGGCATGTGAATGTGAAGTAATGTTGTCATCTGAACTACATTTGGCATGTGATATTTAATGTTAAATGTTTTTGTTGGATAGTTGAATTATAATTGGCATGGCATGTGAAGTTTTTAAAACTCAAGTTTTGGATGGTTTCAATCTACATTTTGCATGTGATATTTAATGAACTTTAAATGTTTAATGTTTTAAAGTTGCACAATATATAATCAAAAGGGTTTTTAAACTTAAAGTTTTGGATGGTTTCAACCTACATTTGCACATGTGGTAAATTGAAATGTTACTTGTAACAAGACAATCCCCATTGATTTCATTGTATATGTTGATTTCTGATTTGATATAATTGCATGTATGATGGTACATTACTTGTAAAGTCATTGGATTAATAGTGTTCATTGATTTCAATGTAAGCGCAAAAAATTATTGACAATGTAGAATGATTTTTGTGTTATAATAATTAAACCTAATAATATTGGAGAGCAAGAGAGACTTGAGGTATGGTGTTTACTACAAGAGTTTGAGCTAAATATTTAAATGGTTTATGATTTATGATTTTTACTTTCTTTTTAATATAATCGATACGGAAAGATGAAAAAACTAATAAGGGTGACAATAAGAATAGAAGAAGAAAATAGTTTAAGATTGATCACAATAAATGCTATTTGTAATTGATTACATTCTAATTGCTATTTGTAATTGATTACATTCTAATTATTCACATTCTATCATTCAATATTATTACATTGTCACTTTTCATTCAAAAATTTTATTTGATCATTTTCCATTATTAAAGTTATTCTACAATATTTATCATCTCAACAAATTGAGGTGACTAAGAAAATTTAAAATTAAAATGACTTGATAAATCTCAAACATATTTAGCATATTTAAAATGGTTATATTAATATTAGATGTATTTACATATTATTGATAAAATTAATCATATGTTTCTCATATTATCGATAGTTTTTCATTGGTTGCACACAACTGAAACCAACTTAGATCCATCTTAACTACGGATCTATCAAGTGCCAAGAGGGATCAAATCTCTCGAGGTGCAAACCTTTCCTCAAGTTTTGCACTCAAAAAAGAGGTTTGCACCTCTAGATATTTGATCCCTCTCGGCGCTTGATAGATCCATAGTTATGATGGATCTAGGAAAATAACTTTCTAAAAATAAGTAAGGGAAAAGCAACATAGGGAACAATTAGGAGTAGATTTAGGGCATAGGGAACAATTAGGAGTAGATTTAGGGCATAGGGAACAATTAGGAGTAAATTTAGGAACATGTGATAGTTGGGTGAGATAAAATCATATATTTTAATAAAATAATGGGAATTTGTAGGAGAGACAAATAGTGGATATGACATGTATTTTGGTGAATAATAAAATTTATGGAATTAAACAATTAATTATTTTTGTATGTGAAAACAAGATTCACACCTAATCCTCACCTAAAAGACTAAATTAAACACATTATTATTAAGGGGACGAGGAGCTTTCTAGGTTTTGAGCTCCCCATTGTTAGATGAGTGTCATAATGGCATTCCAAGTATTTTTGTGAGAACTTATGATATTGTGATATTCTAATTACGAAATAGTGATCTTGAGTACACACTGGATAATGTAGTAGATAGGAACTTTTTGATAAGGGGAGATAAGGGATGTGACCAAATTCCTATCAGTGAAAAAAATTTTCTTCACCTTCCTATAACTCCATTGTAGCTTTGGGGGCCAAAGGTAAGAAGAGTACCTTGGAATTTCTTGGGTGAAAAACCAAGTGGGTCACCAACTTTGGTCTAGTGCATTGGAATTCATTAAAGAATTGGTCATTGGAGCTGCTTCAAGCTAGGAGTGAGCATCATCTCCAACCTACATTGAATATTTTACACTCCCTAGGGTGAATGATACTTTAAATTGATTAACAGTCCAAGACTTTCGAATTTTTCCGAATGCCAAATGATCTTACAAAGCTAGTATTTATAATATCCTAGTAGGTCATTCGGTGACAACTTTTACCAGAAACTTGAAACAAAGAGAATCTATCCTTGGTTAGGACATCATGTAATATTTCCACCATAAACAATAAAATTGTACTTAAACGCTGAGATTCAGGCAAGTGGGGACAACCACTTGTTATCTCGTCCCTTGGAGGCTAGGCCATATGGGGACCGAATCTGACCTTACAAAATAAAGTGAAATAATTTGTACCATACGGTCAGAAAACATATACAAGAACAATTAATTTCATTCTAGAGTATATATACAACACATGTAACATTTTTCATCAATGCACATGTATAGAAAAACTACTTTCAGTTGATACTAGAGCATGTGCATGTACTAAAACAATTTGTACATGTGCAAACACTTGCACAAATAACATAAGAAACTCAATTTTTAGTTGAGTATTGGAAGTTCTAAAACATATTTAATCCAAAGATAATAAATTGTTCGACACTTCACTCAAAAAAATTCTAATGGAATTCCATCTTCAATAATCCGTTCATGATCGGATTTTGACATTTTCCATTTCTTAATTTTCGATTTTTTCTTTGATTGAACTTCTATCAACTTGATGCGTGCTGCGCACACCAATTGACTATATTGACAACTTATGGAATCAGGTTCATAGTCTTCAAAGTAAACAAAGTCTCCACTTCGATGAGTTTTTCTGAAAAAATAACCTTTCAGTATAATAGATCCTCTGTCATACTGAAATCCGTGATCATTATAGTCTTGTAATAATTTCATTTTTCTCTTCCTGCAACGCATCAAATTGAAATTCACATTTTCATCGTAACATATAGGTGCAATTACGAAGAAGAACATCTCCTCGCACAATAAAATGTTAACATTTAATTATACATATTTAAATTTATTTCTAGATCTTTAAATCATTAGAAAGCAATTCAAATGCTACCTTGTCTAACAAGATCAAAAACGCGATCACCATTGGACGATATTGTAGTTTCCTCTGATTACATTTCTTAAAACATTGCAACATACATTTTTCCCTTTGTATTTAGCTCTGTATGTTTCCAATCGTTCACATACATTTTGTTTTCACAAACGTCATTGGATTTTGTGTTGTCTATGCAAACATCACAAAAACAAGAATATTTTCTTT
The DNA here is from genome assembly GCA_034641835.2 of Pinus albicaulis. Classification (NCBI taxonomy): domain Eukaryota; kingdom Viridiplantae; phylum Streptophyta; class Pinopsida; order Pinales; family Pinaceae; genus Pinus; species Pinus albicaulis. The sequence goes on from JAXQQM020080408.1 coordinate 174,879, forward strand.
TGTCCAATGCAAACACATTTCTGGACAACTTTGTTTGAATTGAATGCAATTTTTGAGTCCCTTTTATTGTTTCAACGTCATTTCCAATTGATCTATCTACGTCTTCGATTCCAATATGCCAGAAAAACCTTTATATGGAAAATTAAAAAAATAATTTGTAAATATGATATCAAAATACAATTAAAAATAATCATTGCATGATAAATGTACAATGTTTAAAATTAGATTTCCAATATAAATTAAATTTAATGTACCTTCGCACTTCTCTTGATGGGTTTTTCTCATGGCTTAGAGCAGCGATGCACCATTGAACAACTTCTTCAGCGTTCACAAGTCGGCGTGCAGAGTGGTTCATTTGATATCTTCGAAGTACTCGTTTTATGCATGCTCCTGCACCGTCATGTTCTCCTTTTCCATGGCCAATCTCAAAGAAATTCCAACAATGTTTAATGCGGGTTTTCTTATGAAGACAACACAACCAAAAGAATGATCATGCAGATTTGAATTGACCTGCACATCCATCTGACCATATCCAATGTTCATTGAATGTTATTCCACGATTTTTCAATGAATCATAAATTTTTCCAAAACAATGTTGTACAAAACATGTATCATGCGTACGATCGTCACTGATATAAAAATGATATTCTTTAATGATATGTCGATTTTCACTCGTTCTTTCTATATGATCGACATTTTGTTCAGCATGTCTATATAGAATATGGACGAGCATGGAGACTTGGTCAGAGTGATAGTATTCACTCTGAATTTCTTTTTGTGGAACAAATGTGTAGTTTTATGCAAAATCAATCACTGACAAAATGGTCCCTGGTGGAAAAACTTCACAAGATTTTTTGAATTGCAAGTCTTGCCATCGAGCTCTATGGGAATGCTTGGTGTATTTGTAAATTTCTGCCTCAAACTTTCTCAAAAAGTCTATCAGAAAAATTTTGTCTTCTCGTAATTCGATTCTTTTAACACTATTTTCACCTTGAATCGATGTACCGATATATTCATATCTCTTCCATTTCACTTTCATGTTGGACAATGATTGATCATTTATATCAATACGATATTTGTTTTGAAATTTAGTCAAATTTCCACAATCATCGCATTTTTTACCACCAACACATTTCCTTTTGTAAAATAGTTCATCACTTTCTCTTTCACATAGAATTTGAGATATGAATTCATGGATAGTGGAAGGAGGAGGTGAATCCTTCCATAATGTTCTACCGAAATCAAGGAATGTGTCATAATATAACTCAAATTCCACATGATAACGGCAGCAACAAGTGTCACGTACGGTGATAGGTTTTACATACCATGGTTTTTGTTGAACAAAAGCACTGAGTGAAACATGAATTTGACGATTCTCTTCTTTGAACTTGTTGAATAACTCTATCTGAGTGGTTTCCAAGAGATGTTTTTCATGTTCTTCGTATTGATTTCGTGTTGTTCTTCTTCGCATCACATGTCTTGCAGTTGGTGAAACACGCAAATTGTTCTTCCAATATTCATATATTATTTTTTTAACATTTTCTCCAAGTCTATATTTGTATGGTTGCCTACAAATAGTTCTCCAACAAACAAGTTCATCATTTCCATCTATTTGCAGTCGAAATTTTCGATGTTTGTGCATATTTTTTCGCGAGGTTCCCAGTTCTCGTGCCATAGATGTTATCAAACGATTCTCTTGAGTACTTGGTGAAACCATTGCCATCTGTATTCCTCTACATACATTTGAAACATCTTTATCTCTAGATCTCTTAATTGACTTTATAGCACTACTCATATTTTTTATCACCTCTTCCTTCATTTTTTTATCTTTGGTTGATTTTCAAATACCCAATAGTGTCGTCGCTTCTTTTAACTTCCTTGATGATAGGAGACCTTTCAACATTTGAGCCTGAACTGTCACTCGCTCATTTAAGAAATACTTTTCAAAAATGCGGTCGACACGATATCGTATAATATGGTTAGGTTTTTTATCTCCATATGTGTGAGTGTCAACATTTTCTAACATCTCATTATCGATAGTGATTTCATTTGTACATATTCGAAAAAATAGTACATATTCAATAAATCACTAAATTAATAAATATGTCAATAAATATTAGGAAAATTTTAAATATATCAATAGATCATAATATATACATTTACATACCTGCTTCAATTTCTGCTTGAGGTTGATTTTCTTCTTCAATATTTTGAGGAGTATCTCTGTCTGTTTACATTAAACAAAATATTTTTCAAACTAGTTCATCAAATAAAAATTAAGCTTCACATTTTACATTAGGAAAATTTTAAATATATCAATAGATCATAATATTTACATACCTGCTTCCATTTCTGCTTGAGGTTGATTTTCTTCTTCAATATTTTGAGGAATATCTTTGTTTGTTTACATTAAACAAAATATTTTTCAAACTAGTTCATCAAATAAAAAATAAGCTTCACATTTTACATTGGGAAAATTTTAAAAATATATCAATAGATCATAATATTTACATTTACATACCTGCTTCAATTTCTACTTGAGGTTTATTTTCTTCAATATTTTGAGGAATATCTCTGTCTGTTTACATTAAACAAAATATTTTTCAAACTAGTTCATCAAATAAAAATTAAGCTTCACATTTTACATTAGGAAAATTTTAAATATATCAATAGATCATAATATTTACATTTACATACATGCTTCAATTTCTACTTGAGGTTGATTTTCCTCTTCAATATTTGAGAGGGCTTCTAACTTTCTTTTGCGAGATTGTCTCGTCTCTTCTCTACGTTCCTCGGGGTCTCTTTTTCGATCATATTTTCTCGCACAAGTTCTTCGATTTCCCATGATAATAGGGTATGAAGTTCAAAAAATTTCCTTCAAAAAATTGGACAATAACTCAATTACAAAAAATATCACAAAAGATTTAATTTTAAAAAATTCAGTGTAAATTTTTTGCAAAAAATACATATTCCAATCCAAAACACTTACTTTAAAAAATTCGAGAGAAAAATGTCTTATAAAAATGAAACGAAGTTCAAAAGATTTACTTCAACTCAAAACACGTACATACCTCCAAGAAATGTCTTTTGAATGTACGTCCAAGAAATTTTTTACAATTTTCGCCAAAATCACGCCGCCTCTAAGAAATGTCCTCCAAAAAAAATTTTTAAACCCAAAATTGTAAAATCAACCAAGAAATGCTCTTAAATCCAAACTTTGAAGAAAAGTTTTTGAACTCAAAACAAGATATTTGTAAAATGAGAAGAAGTGTGCGAAATGTGCAAAAATTGTGAATCATTTCGCGCCAATTTATATTCACGCGAAATGTGTTTTAGTAGGGGGCTCCGCAAAACTCTCCGGCCGACGGAGAGTTATACAATAGTTCAGCCGAACTTTTGATCAAAAGTTCGGCCGAACTATTAAGACGTTAGATTTAACGGGTCTTAAGTGGAAAACATAGTTCGGCCGAACTTTACTAAAAGTTCAGCCGAACTAACGCGTCATCAATTACGTAAAAACTGAGCTCTGAATATGGTTCTACAACTTTGGACTGATTAAACTCCATGAAAGGTTGTTAATTAACTGTTGAAACCAAGACAAGAATTTTTATAATTGAATCTACTTTCAAGAAATATAACTTTTATGGAATTTCATAAATGTTTAATAATTTTAATTATTTTTCTAATAAAATGGGTGCAAACAATTTCTGAGGGTCATTGTGATTCAGTGAAATCAAAATTTTGTATCTCCCAAAATACATTGTAAAAAAAATTGAAAAAATTATGGGGCATTACATTGGTCCGTCGTCTCTAATGGGTAGCTTTTAGATTTTTATTTTATAACTTATATGTTAATAAATTTCTTGTGATGCGAAACATATCCAAAATACGCAGTTTTTCGTATTGGACCAGTTCAAAATATTCTAGTAATTATGATATGCATCCATTGGCTTTGTAAATATAACGAAAACAAAGTAGACTCTGTCTAGATTGTTGTAACACATTTTGTTTTTTCAAAAACACAAATTTTCAATGAATACAACATTGCGTCATAACATGACTTCTTATGAATCCTTTGATTGTTAGGAAACACACACTCAAAGAAACGCTAAGTTGACATATCAAATATGCATAAAAAATTTTCAAAAAATAAGTAATAGAAAGCTAACAAAATTTCTCACAACTTTTTTTTTTATCGCAAAATGAAATTCTACACATAAAAATTGTTATAGTTTGCAGAAAGTTGAAGAACTGAAAAAAATGAAAATTTTTTCTCAAAAAAGGGCAAAAAGTGTAACCCAGCTTCACATTTTCACCCTTTAATATTTGTATGAGGATTGTTACATGATCT